>ML780099.1:398558-422114 GCA_009831015.1 Picea engelmannii
TTAATGTTACTTGAAACTAAACATCTATGTGTATGTGATCCACATGTCTAGTAGGGATTAAAAAAATAGTATTGAAATGTTATTTTATTTAAGTTATAGGTATCTACTAGTTTCCTATCATAACTAGCACACCATGGTTTTCCATTACTGTGTTCGTTAACTAACTTCAGACTGCATTTACAACAATTAATGCATAGGAGTTACAATACTAAATTTAACAAACTCAAACTGTACCTAACCATCCAACATCCAGTAACCTTATTACTTTATTCATTAACATGATCAACTTCCAAGGTTCATCCTACAAATAATTTTTGTTTTACTTAACCATCATACAGTAAAACACTTCAGCAAACAATAGCTAGGAGTACTTATCTGAACAAAAGATGGGACAAGAAAAGGAATAGCCAAGTTCCTCCCATCCTTAGAACAGAACAACCAATCTACTTGCTCCGATCACCCCTAGCTTGACCATGAATCCATGAGGGAGAATCTCGAGAACTCTTCCTCAGCTATAATCCTTCAGTTTCATAAAACTTCTCCTTTCCTCACACTCAAAAAATAGTGTTCATAACAACAAGTGATAACTATTCTTCCCCAGCATACTAGGCAACGTCCTGCCTCCTCCCATATGCTATATATCCAAAAGAATTTGTGCCTAGGTCTGTTCCCCTTGGGAATTTTATCATTTTTTCAAATCCTTAACTTTCAGGGGCTTCCAATGGCCAATTCCTGATTTTCCACTTGTAAAATTCAGCCCTGAGGTAGTGCCAACATGTTCCCTAGTCATGGAGTCATGGTCAACTAATTTTTAACCTCGCAGTTTCATTTGTCTCTCAGCAATAATTATAAAAATATTTGTTTCTTACAAGTTTCATAGTCAAAGAGTTGGTTGGGACAGATAAAATCTTTTCACAATAGTCATAATCATAATTTACAATTAACTAAATTCAAAATTCAAAATTTCATTAAATGGCAATAATTTTGGAATTTCAAATTTACCAAAAACGGAAATAATTTCCTAAGTATTTTCAGACTTAATAAAAATTTATTTTTGGGTATATTACAACTGAACACCACCTATTATCTTCCATGTGAATGGTGTATGAATTTATCCATTTAATTTCTAAGTGAAACCATTTTTGTTTTGTTTTCATCTAATTTTAAGGCGATGTTGATGTATGTAAATTGTAGATCGACTAGTGTTGGAATGTTTCATAGGAGATATTGCATCAATCAAAATGATATGTGTCATTATATTTGTCTTGTTGTTGGAATGTATTGCAGGTGGGGATTGCGTCAGTTACTTGATGTATGATTAATTAAATGTTTATATTATTCATGTGCCATTAAATAATATTGATGTATGGTTGTTTCAGAATTTAGTTTACTCTTGCGCCATTAAATATTGTTCATGTACGATTGATTTATTAATTATTACTATTGTGCCATTAATTTTTTTTTATGTATGAGGTAATTAATAAATAGATTACTATTGCGTCATTAAATATAGTGGATGTATGACTGATTTGATAACTAATACTATTGTGCCATTAAATATTGTTGATGTATGATCGATTTAGTAATTAGATTACTCTGGTGCCATGTAATGTTGATGTATGACTCATATCTAGACGAGAGTTATTAGTTTGTTTGATTACGTGATTTATACAACTCCTTGTTCCTCAGAACAATCGCCATCCCTGAGGCCTTAAGTGGTCAAAATCAATCGGATGAGGTGTGGCATTGAGGGTTTCTTATGTGTCCTAGAGGTCCTAACTATGCAGGGTAGTTTGGGCAGATAATATAGTTGTATCATGGGTATTTAGGGTCTTATACCGCCCTCATCAAGGGAAAATAGTGACCATCGATCAACTCATGCCAAACCTTGGATCCAATGTGAGGTCTAATGTACCCTTTTTCGGTGATACCTAGCAATATTATATGATTCTAGGTGTGGGGATATTTAAATATCCTTCAATCATGGAAATATTTCCCCTTCCCCTACCACCTCCTATTAGAATATAGAAGAATGTGCTCATTTTACCATTGACAATATCACTATTGTCACCCAACCATAGGCCGAAGCCACCCTCTGAGCACCTTGACCTTGACAAGGAAGAGAATCCCGGTAGCAATACAATAGCCAAGCAAGGCTAATGCACCAAGAAAGAAAGTAACCAAATCTGATCAGATAGTCCAACCCAAAATTGGCGCAACACCTTCCCCGGAACTTGCGCACAAGACTGCCAAACTGCAGTGTGCACAAGTGAATTCTGCAATTCTGAGAATATGTCAAATGAGAGACTCACGCCCTGTATTTATAGTATTCCTGGTAGACTTTCCTGGGCCAACTTCTCCTTTTGGGTACTAATTAATTCATATTAATTCTCTATCTTCAGTCGACATCTCATCTAGGGTTACATTCATTTCTTTGCTTCCTTCTAGAATATTCTAATCTTGTCAAAGGTCACAATAGAGGTTCATACCTCTCGAAGCTACCATAATATCAACACTCCCTCCTAGATAGGGAGGCATTACTGATGATGGTCTTGAGCAAAAACAAACCATTCAACTGGTAGTATCACAAGCACTGTCATTATTATCCAACTAGATAATCTCCATGACAATTGATACAATATAAATTGATAGAAAACAACTATGTTTATCTAAGGTAGTACACAACTATTGAAACTGTGACACATAGTCACAAACAGTGGAACATATCCACCAAAGTAGTATATCTCTAATGTATGGAGACAAGCAGTCTCCATAACAATCATCTTATGTTAACCTGCACAAAAAATATTATTAAAATAAACTAAATCATCTGGGCCAATCTTTCAATCACATATGTGAGATCTGAAAGAATATATGCCCTTAGAGTAGAAAATCAACAATGGGCTATCTTCCCTATTCTTCTCAAACAAGGAAGATTGATTATTTTGATTTCTGAGTCTGGGCCATTCCTTACCCTAGGCCATTCCTTCGACACTAAACAAAGTGTAACCTAGAGAGAATGAATCTACCCTAAGGAATGCATGTCCCTGATTGTTGAGCTTGGACCATTCCCTACCTTGGGCCATTCCTTCAACACTAAAAAAAGTGCAACCTGGAGAGAATGAATACACCCTAAGGAATGCATGTCTGGACCATTTCCTCTATTAACCACAAGAGGAAAATATTGTCTTGTATCAACCTCCAAAATGGATCATTCCTCATGTTAACCACAATGATAAATCATTGTCCGACGAGGCAGGTCGGTCTTCTTGAGTAACCCTCAAGAAGAGAGACTACCCTAGACCACTCCCCATGTTAACCACAATGGGAATTCATTTTCTATGATACATCAACAATCTGGACCATTTCCCATGTTAACCACAATGGGAAATTGATGTCCGTCAGAAATCTCAATCCACTTTCCGAATAGGAAAGAATCTGTCCAAGATGGACTATTTTTCAACCTTAAAAATGAATGTCTTCAATAATATTTTCATTTCTCCCTCCCAACCTGGAGAGTCATTTCTTCCCTTTCAGCTAAGGGAGTTATTTCCACGATCCCCATCTTCTCTCGGAAATATGAAAACTTTATTCTGGACAGAGGCTTTGTCATGATATCTTCTGTCTGCTCATCTGTGTGAATGTACTGGAGCTTTACTTCTCCTTCCTCAACTTCATCTAGAATAAAGTAGTATTTGATCTCAATATGTTTTTACCTTTCATGAAACACTAGATGTTCTGATAATCTTATACAACTCTGATTATCACAATGTATTATGGTCGACTCTGGAATCTAATCAAATAAACCAGAGATTATTTTCCTCAGCCATACTGCTTTTGTGCATGCTTCACATGCTGTGATATATTCTTCTTCTGCTGTGTTGAGTGCGACAAACTTCTATTTCCTATTGCCCCAAAATATCATAGTGGAGCCCAAGCTGAAACACATACCTGAAGTACTCTTTATGTCTTCTGCACTTCTTGACAAATCTGAATCTGTAAATCCATGAAGTTGTATAGCAGTGGATGCGGTATATCTTAAGCCATAGTTTATTGTCCCACAAATATATCTTAGGACATGCTTTGCATCTATCCAATGCTCATGTATTGGTTCCACATAGAATTGGCTTAGTGTATTCACGACAAAGAAAATGTTTGGATGAGTATTTACCAAATACATCAATGACCCAATTAGTTGTCGATATAGTGATTGATCTACTGGATCAGAATATGGAACTTTCACTTTTCTTATATCAATATTCATAGGAGTTTCCATGGACTTACAATCCATCATTCCAAATTTTTGAAGGATCTTTATTGCATACTTTCATTGTCCAAGGAATACTTCACCACGCTTCTGACATACTTCTAGTCCCAGTAATAATGCATGAGACCTAGATCTTTCATATCAAATTCAGAAGCTAGTTCCTTCTTGCACTAGATGATGAGAGACTCTTCACCTATTATGAATAGATCGTCAACATATAGTAGTAGAATTACAGGTTCATTATCCATGAATTTGTAGTAAAGTTTTGTATCTCCATGACTCTTGGAGAAACCAGGTCTCATTAGATAGTTGTCCATTCTGGCGTACGAAGCTCTTGGAGCTTGCTTGAGTCCATATAAAGATTTCTTTAATATGCAAACGTGAGTATCTATAGAATGTACCTCAAACCCTTGAGTTTGTTCAATATATACTTCTTCTTCGATAGCTCCATTGAGGAAAGATGTATTTACATCCATCTGTTGTAGGTTCCATCCCATGGAAGAAGCAAGAGATATGATAGCTCTAATGGAGGTGTATCTAGCAACTGAGGCAAAAGTTTCATCATAATATTCTCCCTCCTTCTAGGAGAACCCTCTAGCTACAAATCTTGCCTTGTATTTATCCACGCTTCCATCTGTTGCATGTTTGATCTTATATACCCATTTTGAAGTTACCGCTGATTTCTCTTTAGGTCTAGGTACGATTTCCCATACATCATTTTTCATAATGGAGTGGTGTTCTTCCTTCATAGCTTCCTTCCATTGTCCCTTTTGTATTGCTTCTTCAAATGTGGTAGGTTCTTCATCTATAAGCTTCATCATATATGTTGTGTAACTTGAGAATCTTTTAGGCCTCTTGCTCTTTATGAATGTTCCTTCTAGAACCTTGAGTCTTTCTACATCTTGTAAGGTGGCTTCAAGCCAAGATGGTTCTTTCTTGGTCTTAGGTACGATATCTGTATTTTCACATGGTTCCATAGGATGATCAGGTTGTTCTTTTTTGTCATTTTTGTTTTTTCTGCTTTCTTCATTAGGTTCTTCAATATCTTATTCTTCTATAGTTTCTTATATGGATTTCTTGAAAGCCATCTTTTCATTGAATGTTACATCTCTGCTGACTTCGATCTTATGTTGTTTTGGAATATAGATTCTATAAGCTTTGAATGAATCACCGTATCCCACGAATATCCCCTTCTTTCACGAGGGTTCTAGTTTATTCCTTTTATCCTTGGAAATGTTAGAGTAAACATGACATCCAAATATTCTTAGGTTTTCCACGTCAGCTTTCTTACCTGAGAAGGCTTCTTCTGGTGTAATGTCCTTCAATATACGATGAGTACTTATGTTCTCCACATATTTTGTTGTCATGGTTGCTTCTCCCCATAAGAACATGGATAGACCTTGATCATTTAGTAAGGCTTTTACAGTTTCTTCAATAGATCTGTTCTTTCTTTCTTCTCCGCCATTTTGTTGAGGACTATGAGGAACAATTAGCTCCCTCCTAATCCCTGTCATTTTTCATAATGCAACAAATTACTTGATGTGTATTCTCCTCCATTATTTGTTCTTAATGTCCTGATCTTCTTATTCATGAGATTTTGTATCTTTGCTTTGAACTCTTGAAACTTGTTGAATAATTTGTCTTTTGTCTTCAATAGATATAACCAAGTATTTCTTGAATAGTCATCTACAAAGATTACGTAGTAAGAATATCAGACCGCAAACATATGAGTGTATTATATATATAATCTCCTTAGATCTGTTGTTGCTTCTTGGGAAAGGTTTCTTTATATTCTTCCGAAGGGAACATCCTTTGTAGATTCCTTCATGTGTAGACTGCAACTCTGGTATTCCATCAACCATCCTTTTGAGAAAAGGTAATGCTTGATAGTTAATGTGAGCATACATTTTGTGCCAAATCTCATTGGGATTGACTTCATCATGTACGAGAGCTTGTTCATTTTGTTCTAGTAGTATATATAGATTTCCTTCACGACTTCCAATAACCCTAGCATTCTCTATGTTGGAGTCTTTATGCCAAGATGACACTTTTCCATCCATGAAAGATATTTTGTTTCCTTTGTCTTTTAGGAAAGATATGGATACAAGAGTCTTTTCTAAACCAAGTACATATAAAACATTGGTTAGGTGAACATTGTTACATGTTTTCAACTTGACGGAGGCTTGTCCAAATCCTTCGACTAGGTAAGTGATTGTGTATCCAAGTTCTACCTTGTACGATGTATTCTTCTCATTTAGGTTTGAGAGTCTGGCTTGATATCCCGTCATGTGCCTAGAGGCTCCACTATCGATTATCCACATGTCATCTTCAATTGTTCCAATGAGTGTTGAGTAGTGTAGAAGATTGATCGTTTCACTCATGTCTTCAGTTGAATGGTAGTTGGTCTTGCCTTGATCCAAAAATTCAACTCTGGCGTTTTTGTCTTCTGTGAGAGCTAAAGGGTGCACTGAACTAGGTCGCATCTGAATATATTCTCCTTGAGCGAGATGCTCCATTACAAGGTGTCGGATCTGAGATTTAGGGTTTCTACAACTACTACTACTAGTAACCCTAGCAGAAATGTCTTGGAATATGCTCCTGCTAGTTACCCTAGCGACAATTCCCCATCAAGCTTAATATCTAATAGCTATGTTTCCTTCCAGCAGTTACACTGAATGAAGGAGGTGTGGTCCCATAACCTGTTAGAATATAGAAGAATGTGCTCGTTTTACCATTGACAATATCACTATTGTCACCCAACCATAGGCCAAATCCACCCTCTGAGCACCTTGACCTTGACAGAGAAGAGAATACTGGTAGCAATCCAATAGCTAAGCAAGGCTAATGCACTAAGCAAGAAAGTAACCAAAGTTGATCAAATAGTCCAACCCAAAATTAGTGCAACACCTTTCCCATAACTTGTGCACAAGACTGCCAAACTGCAGTGTGCACAAGTGACTACTTCAATTCTGAGAATATGTCAAATGAGAGAATGGCACCCTGTATTTATAGTATTCTTGGCAGGCTTTCCTGGGATGACTTCTCCTTCTCGGTACTAATTAATTCATATTATATCTCTTTCTTCAGCCGACATCTCATCTAGGGTTACATTCATTTCTTTGCTTCCTTCCAGAATATTGTAATCTTGTCAAAGGTCACAATAGAGGTTCATACCTCCTGAAGCTACCATAATATCAACACCTCCTACTATGAACATTTCTCCTATGAACATTATTTCATCATTTAATACTGGATCCTTTGGGAGCCTTCGGTGGCACCTTGTCCCAAGGATGTTGACTCTTATGGAGCTAGTATTTAACTCACCAAAGTTGATATTATTGATCATGTGATCCTGTAAGAATTTGATGGTATTTATTAGCAACTACAACCTCAAATGGAGTGTGATCAACCGACTTTGTTCACATGGGTTGTTTACTCTCTGTGTTCACATGATTTCTTAGATATTGAGTTGCCTTTATATAAGGTCATCCTATATGTCATGGCTTCCATAGATAATCCCAAGGATGATATGATGCATTCATCATATTGATCTAGATTGAATAATAATTTTTTTTTTAATCTTTCTTGATTATTTTAGAGTGGAATGAATTGGAGGAGTCAACCTACAGCGCCATTTTAATGGTAGGCCATAGATTAGCAAATTAGGGTCTGGAACCATCCATATCCATTTTGAGGAATTAAATGCTTTTTTTGTGCTTTTCGTGTCTAGAACTTGTGCATGCACCCTTCTAGGTTTTTTACGCTCTCATACATTTCCAAGGGTTCAAAGAATTCATCAATCGGAGTTCGTATGCAAATTTTATGCCTCATGTGAGTTGACCTATCATGTTGACCACCATGGTATGAGATGATTCCACGTCATCCCCCATTACGCATGCATATGGGGCTCACCACGTGAGGAATTTTAGGAAGGTTCTATAAGGTTCAAAACCCTATAACAATTTAGGGTGTAAGAAAAAACAAGCGTACCCCTAGATGGCTATCGGGCTATGTTAACTACGGGTCCACTAGGAGGAGAAGGGGTCCATTATTTTTCATTGTATCATGTTCCATAGTTGAGAATAACATATGAGAGTAGTATTCTGTGAGCATAACAAAGGAGGAGAGGTTTGGTAGCAATCATATAGGAAAAATCTCAAAGACAACTCCATAGATAATGCCTCTTTATTTGCACATGCATTATTTCTATACCAGAGAAAAGAGACAAGGGTAGCCTCGCCTTCTAATTGGGTTTTCTCTCATATTGGGATATTTTGTTTCTTTGTGGATTGTGTGATTTTATTTTATTTTTCTCTATATTTTGTGTTTGATCTAATTCATGTATAAGTAGAAAATCAATAACTAGATATTATGGAGACCTAAAGGAAAAATAACCTTAATAGTAAATATTTTCATCATTTTCATAGACTTGTTGTGATAAAATATTCCAGTGGAATATCCAACAAAGTTTACATATCACATCTTTTCCTAATTCAGAACCATTGAGAGTTAGCATGTTGAGTCTTAATCTGGGAGTGGGAGTGATCGAGATGTTATATTATTAACATAGATATACAATAAACAATAACACAGATAAAATAAAACTTGGCTTCTATTCAATAAAGAAATATGTTGAAACTGTAAAATGCATATTGAAACAAGCTTGCTCGAATGGTGGTGGCTTATCACCGAGAAGAGATGTGATGGTTGCGCTCATTCACAAGAAGATGATTACAATGAGGATCCAAAGGCCTTTTTACACAAAAAATGAATGTCAAAATCATATACATCCAAAAACATAACACTAGAAGATGAAGTACTGAAACTCATGCGGGCTATGTTGGATTAAGTTGGTACATCAACTTCCTGGGGTTGTAAATTTTGTATACTATCTTCATTTTAGCCACACCATAGCTCGTTGGTTATGCGCATGATACCCTATTGGAAAGGCCTATCTGAGGAATACACATTATGTGATCACACTCTAAATTCATCTATAGTTTGATTATGGTGGGAACAAAAAATGTTGTTTAGGGCCTCAAAATGACCACATAAGTTTAGGACTGAAAAAGATAGAAAAAAAATGTGAAAATGAAAACTGAAACTTCCAAGATGAAATATGTATGTGAGATAGTTGGAATAGGTGTGTGGCCACCGATACACAACTGGAAAAATCCTTCCCCCTTTGGAATGAATAGTCTCCATTGCATTGAGTTCCCCCATCAAATGAGGAAATGTATGCTAAATTTAGACCTGGGTGAGCCACTTTCCTTTGTGCAAGAGTTATCATGCTTTTCCAACCCGATAAATATGGATCTTTTGTTGGCAAGTGGCCTTGAAATCTATGTCCATGATATGACTATTGGATACATGTTCCATGCAGTTAGGGTTGAACTATGTTGGTGTCAATTGTTTTTCTACCTCTGAGGTGTCCAATAATGGTGGAAAGTAAGGTCGAAGGAGTTCCACATTAAACATTGGGTGCAAGATAATGAAGGGGGGAATGTTGAGCTCAAAATCATTGTCACCCACAACCTTGGTGATCAAAAAATGTCCATAGCAGAGTGGAAAAATCTTTCAATGGAGTCCTCTAAGGAATTATTTCTGCAAGTGCAACCAAACTTTATCTCCCACCTAAAACTTGTGTGGCACCTGGTGTTGATCATGGTGTTTCTTGTAATTGGAATTGGACTTGTTTAAAATATCTTGAACCTGTTGGCGGATTTGATGGATCAGATCAATGACTTGGGTAGCTTTGTGGGCTTTAGTTTTATCATGGGATGAGTCTCTCTAGGTGGTCGTAAGGGGTACTGAAACATCCATTGGACCCATTGATTGAAATCCCATCTCAAATTGAAAGGGGTTTTGGCTGGTTGAGCTATGTATGGCTCTATTGTAGTTTTGATGAACATAGGGAAGACTCTCATCTCATATGCGGGGATTCTTGCAATTGTACATGGACAGGATATGCATAGTCATCTAGTTGAAGACCTTAGTTTGTCCATTCATTTGGGGGTGGAAGGAAGTGGATTTGGTGAGATTGGTGTCCAGTAGTGACCAGAGGATCAACCAGAATGTGATAAGGAACCGATTGTCTCGATCTAAGATGATAGTTTGTGGTATCCCAAAATGTATCGACACTCATTCGAAAAATATCTTGGTAGTGGCCTCTACTATGATGCTCTTCTTGCAGGCGACCAAAATCACTATTTTAGAAAAATGATCAACAACAACAAAAACATAGTCATTTCCTTGATTGGTTGACAGAAGTTCCAACATGTAGTCCATCGATATGGATTCCTAGGGCCTCTCACGAGTAGGTAGAGGGGTGTGCATGCCTTGTTTCTTAATGGTCAGTTTAGTAATGTCGCATGAAGTGTAGGACCTGATATACTTGTTGAAATCCTATCAAAGTTTCGGCCAACAGAAATGTTGTTGCAACACTGCTACTTTATTTTCTATGCCAAATTGTCTTACCAACCAACTATAGTGGGATTCCCAAATCAGCGTTGCTCGGTCACTTGATGGAATTCAGATATGGCCCAAATAGAACAGCAACTCATCCTGAAGAAGGAAATCAGTGAAAATTGTGTTTTTTCCCAACATCTCGTAGGTTGCAGAGAAGTCAAGATCTCTCTCATAGAGTTGGCACCATTTGAAGGTCTCCTAGTCACATGAGTTTAGAACTGTGGTGAGTGCGACAACTGGAGGGCAGCTGAGGAAATCAATGACGTGGTTGGTTCTTCCTTTATTATACTTTATGTTGAGATGGAACTATTGAAATTATGTGGACAACTTTTGTGGCAATCATTCTGCAATTTTCCTTGTGTCTGCATGAAGTGCAATGACTTATGCTTGGTGTGGATGGTTGTCTCCTCATGAGAATGTAATGTCTCCACTAGCAGTGGAATTTCACAATAGAGTACATTTATCTTTCATAAGTAGAGTACTTACAGATGACATATGATAGTGTCTCACTATGATAGGCCACAGGGTATCTATGGTGAGTGAGAACTTCACCCAAAACATAGTTTGAAGCATTTGTCTCGATCTCAAATGGATTTTTCAGGTCAGGTAATGAGGGAAATAGGGCTAAGCACAAGCACTACTTTAAATCATAAAACACTTTTTTTTTTACGGGCCCCACACAAAATTTTCCTAACCACCACCCCTGGTTACTTTTCTCATGGACGATGCAATATCAGAGAATCCCAACACGAATTGGTGATAGAAAATGACAAGGCCTAAAATTATCTAGAGCTTAGTGAGTGTGGTTGAAGCAGGCCAATCATGAATGACTTGGATCTTAGTTGGATCCACATGCACCCCATGCTTACAAACAATATATCCTAGGTATTGGACCATGTCCATGCTGAAGGAGAATTTTTCCAAATTTTCATATAGCTTGTGCAGTTGCAGAGTGTGCATACCTTGTTGAATATGCTACAAGTGCTTCACCCAAGTCTTGTTGTAGATGAGGATTTCATCCTGATACAACACCAAAAAATAATTGGTGAAAGACTATAAGATATCGTCCATCATCCTCATGAAATTTTTTTGGGCATTCGTCGAATGAAAGGGCATGACAAACCATTCAATAATACCTTCTTTGGACTTGAAGGTAGTTTTCCATACATCTGTATGTTCTATTGGGGCCTGATATTAGAAAAAATTCGCATCAATATTACTAAAGTATTTGGACCCCTTGATCTAGTCAAGGAGATCGTTGATTTGTAAAATCAGGTATCGAGTCCTCACTGTGATTTTATTTAGGGCCTAGTAATTGATGCAGAGTCGTCAAGCCCATCTTTTTTCTACACAAGAATTATTGGAATTCCAGACGGTGATGAGTTTCGGCGGATGTGCCCCTTTTGGAGAAGTTCTTGGATCTAACACTTTCTCTCCTCATTTTCTAATAGAGATTGATGATAGACTGGTTCATTGAGTAACAGTATGTTGGGGGTGAGATCGATTGAATGCTTGACCTGATAGTGCAGAGGTACCCCAGTGGGTGAGGATAATATGTCTTTGTATTCTTCCATGACCTTATATACTTTCTTCTTCTGCATGGAGAGATAAACCGCGAAGGTCATGGATGTTGTTGAAACCTTCCACTCATTTTGAGAGAAAATCACAAATAAGACAAACTTCTTGGTCTGAGATTTGACCTTCTTTCATTTCTTGGCAGAGATCAAGAAAATGGAAGTAGGTGGGACTACCTCGTGTATCCTTTAACATTTCCTGTCCAAAGTAATAATAAAACCGTGAGGCCTAGACTCATATACTACATGATGTTTCCATGAATAATTTTGGACCAAAATAACATCAAAAACTTCAAGAGGAGAAACGTCACACAATACCTCATCTTTGAAGTGCTTGATTTTATAGTATAGGCGACACTATTGGAACACACGAAGATTGGTTTATTGGAAGATCGGTTTATTGGAAGATCCATTTGATGGAATATGGATGATGTTGTGGCATTGTTAGCAAGGCCAACTAATTGACAACGTCCATTGAGAGGAGGTTCTTTTGACTAACGCTATCAACGATGAAGTGCAATGCATTACCCTTCACCCACATATGTGAATGAAAGAGGTGATCGCCTTCCTCTGGATCATTAGGTGCATCATGTTGGATCTTGGTGGTAACAATGGTGGCACGAGGTTCCATGTCAATAATTTTTATCCCCTTATCTAGTTTTGACTTAGAGTCAAAAACCGCATCTGATTCAGAGGCTTTCACCTCAACCAAAAGTGACTTCTCTGAGTGGAAATCAATAGTGTTATATCAGGGAATCTTATGGAATACCCACTACTTCTCGGCATACTTCTTCATCTTTCCATTATTCTTATTTTGTTTTGGCTTAGAATGGTTGTCCTACGGTTTTCCATATTTTATCTTCCCTTTTTTCTGTAGGTTGGGGATGCCCTTTCCTTGCTTCTGCTAGGAGGGATTTCGAGACCCAAACTGCCAAGTTTTCTGTTTAAGATTATGCTCAATTTTGATAGCATATCAATAGGTCGCGCCCAAGGACAAGATGTCCAAAAACTCCATTTATGTCTAGATGTATCTATGTATACCTCTGCAGTACTTGAGCATGATATGTCGTGTTAGCACTCTGTAATTTTCCCAAGGCTGAAGAGGCAGTCACAGAGGCAACATCAAAACCACTTCGAGTCTTGGATATAGCCCTCCAAGACTCAGAGAGGGATCTCTCTATATGATATAGCTTTTTTTGAAAAGAATATTAGGCTACCTATGCAGAATAGGGTTATGTTCTTGGGGTTTTTTGGTTGAGACAGCAAAAGAAGACCATTGGGCTATGGGGTCTGTTCACAAAGATAGAGATCAAATAACAGTTTATAGGAAGTCTTTTCACAGGGCGAGATAATGCAACTATTGGATTCTTTGGGAATAAGTGATGGATTAGTATAAAATCTGAGATTATCAATCACAGTAAAGAAGCATTTAAGAATTTCTTCACCACAACATCAGAAGACAAACATTTAGATTTTTTTAAAGTCAGAAAACATGGTATGCACAGATAAATCCTGTAAATTTAAATCCTTTTAAAAGATCAGACAGACAAGACAATGATAACAAAGGCAGATACACATTCAATGATGAGGGAAAAAATTCACCAATAGCTAACATACAGGAATCCTGTGAAATGTTTCTTTATATTTCTGGAAAATCTCTGATAGAAGTTACAGTGCTCCCAGCCTGCCTGGGCGTGAGATCAACAACCTTTACATCAAAAATCATCTCTGAATAAGTAGGGGAGATCCCCCAACAAGTTTTGAGAGTCGTTTTCAACCACCTTGGCCAAAAATAGCCACAAATCCCACAAAATTTGGAACTGTCTACCATGAAAGACAGATCGGTTTTCTGCGAAAAATGGGTCTGAACAGACGTGGTTTTCTCTTCAATGCTGACATCTGGGAAAAAAATGAAGGAGGTTATTGTATATGGGAATGTGCTGGACAAAAACCTCCTTCGGTTTTTCCAAATCCACCTCCCGCTGGCCGAAACGGCTCCAGAAAAATCAGGACTGTAACGGAAAAGTGAAAATCTGGAAAAAAGGGCCTCGAAGATGGCTTTGATTCTCCCTGCTCATAGAGCCAGTGAAAAAAATGAGAGAGATTTTTGTTCTTCATCCCGTTCTGAGCAAAAACCTCTCTCGTATTTTTAAAATCCATCTTCATTTTCCCACAATCCATTTTGAAAGAAGACATATTGAAACAGGCAAAAAAGGGCAAAAAAGGGAAAAGCGGTTTTATTTTCGGGAAGGCAGTATTCTAGACCCCCCCTGAGGTGGTAAGCGGTTTTAGGGGGGGGGGGGGTCTGCTGGAATAGGGAGGTGAGACATGGATGGGGGGTGTTATTGGAAAACCATTATTCCGGACCCCCCCCCTCTCGTTAAGTTTTGGATAGTGAGGGGGGGTCCGGAATTTTTTAAAGCCGTTGATTTAAAATGCATGGGATGTGATGAGTGTACGGGGTGGGTAGAACTTAGGGTAATGTTATTTTTAGTTTTTAATTTTTTGTTTTTTAGTTTTTTATTATTTTTTTATTACATGTTTCGTGTTTTTTAAATTTGTTTTATTTAATATTTAATTAATCCTAGTTACTAACTTATATTTTTAACTTAATTAATAATTAATTAATTAATAACTAATTAATTAATAACTAATTAATTATTAACTAGTTCTTTATTAACTAGTTTAATCTATTCTAACTATACTAACATTACTATTATTTAATCTAATTTGTTATTTTTTCCTTTATCCTTAGTTTATTTACTCGTGAATGGGTGGTGGGAAAATGGAGGGTGACATCATGAGGTGACGGGGTATGTCAGGAAACGATGAATGGTAAGTGGGAAGGATGGTAAGCGGTAAGTGGTCTAGAGCGAAGGGGGTCTGATGCGATGGATGGGTGACACATTAGGACAGGGCCCGCCGGGAAAACCGCTTCATTCTGGACCCCCCCCACCGTTAATGGAAGAACAGTCCGGGGGGTCCGGAATTCAATCTCATTCGTTGATGAAAGCACTGGTGCCTCAGCCGTTTAGATGTGTTCCTTCATTATCTCCGATTCCGGAGCCCCCCCTGTCGTTAAAGGTAGAACGGTCAGGGGGGTCCGGAAAAACTTGTGAACCGTAGATCTCAGCGCCAGCTTCTCAACCGTTCACTTATGCATTGTCTTTACTCTATGAGTGCAAAGTCATATTTGCTCTCAAAACTTAGGATACACGCATTAAGTGGATTTTGTGCATTGTTTCCCTTGAAAATAATTTGCAGAGATGAAATATTATTTGCAAACCTATACACCCAGAGTGAAAAATTTCCAGTCAACAGATGATCCTATGAATTATAGGGTTATAACAGTGGCTCCACCTGGGGATGGCAGCTTCTTTCAGGAGGTGTCAAGAACCACAGACCTATGAACATGCAGACCGGTGCTTTATCCATTGGGTTGATCCCAATAATCTTATTCTGCAACCTGTACCTGTTTTGATTTTGCAACTGAAACCAAATCAAATGAACACTGCTGAAAAAGAGATGCTCAGAATGATGAGCTTATTCACATTCTCCTACGTACCCTATGCTACTGATAATTTTGTTAAATCAAATAATACAAAAATTCCAATGAAGCCAATCAAGTAGCTACTGAGAACAGAGGACTGTTTGACTACTCGTTAGCACAGTGAAAAGAGCAGCTTGACCTATTGCCCATCGACTCAGAACTGCAAAGTGTAAAGGCCACTGCTGAAAACGTGATCGATATTTACCATAGAGACCTCGACAATCCTGAAAAACAAAAGTACTGCCAAAGAAATATTGACGCTCTACAGTGAATAAATTCTCCATATAGGTAGCTACAGGATCAAGGTAGAAATGACATGTTCCTTGATTTTTGGATGGCAGCTCTGGCACTGTATCTATGTTATCTTCATCCTCATGCATCTCCTGACATGGCTACAACTGCTCTGATGGGTTTTATAATGTGACTTCTGCTGAAAAAGACAATGAAGTTGACTGCCTGATCATGTCAATATCATAACAGCGTTTTATCCCATAGTTGGATGATGGAGGAAGACTTTGACAACACTAGTCATCCAACACCTCAGATATTGGATCCTGTAGAAATTGAACTGACTGTTGCATTGGTTCCATTGCAACTTCTTGATTTTCTGTGCATTTATCCTTTAGCATATACTCAAGATTCTTTTTCAAAAACTGAAATGAATTAAAGAATAATGGTACAGAGTTATTTGGGATTAACTCATAATTTGCCTCAGGCTTTAATCTTTCATCTGGAATTTGAAAATCAAAGTAGGTAAAGGGCTGCAACTCTGGATTTAGAACAACCTCCACATCAACACTAGCATATTCACCTAGTTGATCAGAACATCCTCCCTCTTTACCAATGCCAACGTGTTTACAATTTCTTCTCAAAAATTGAAAAGAAGAGAAACATAAGGGCAAAGATTTTTCCCTTACTCTGAAATTTTCTGTCTCTTCCTCATTGCTGTCATGACTGTTGTGCAAGAGTTGATTGTCGTCTATGAACTGTAAATAATCTTCTTCCCACCAATGCCATGCTGTTGATTTCTTTGAACCATCCACCTCTATTTCAACCTCATGCTCATCATCATACTGATCACACTTGGGTGGATAATCCAGGTAAGGAATGTCGTCAAACATACACATCATATTAGCTGGTTGTTCCTCTGCAAATTGAGATGGAGCTTCATCTTTGACTATGTTTTGAATTGAATACATGAAAGAATCATTATCCAAACCATGGTACCAAGGATGAACAACAAAATGTTTGGGAACTGTGACATTTTCTTTCTCTAAAATCAATGGACCATGATGTCTTTGGATGACAAGCTCATCCTTCCTATTGATCCTTTGCATCATCTCTTCCATGGCACTGGCCAAAATCTACAGTTTAGCTTCTGAAGAATTCAGCTGCTCCTTTTCTTTGTCCTTTAACTTTGACCTTTTGATCAACAAGTTGGTCTCCACATCAACTGCAATGCTCTGAATTTCTTCAAGGCTTGCAGTGTTCCTTTCTCTTAATTGGAATGGCATCTCAGGATCGAAGGCATCTGGGAAATGAAATTTGGATAAACCAGGAGGTGGCCTTACATCCACAGGTATTGAATGATACACCTCATTGAACCTTGTTGAAAACTGTTGTATTTTTTCCCCGGGCTTTCTTTTCAAGTGGTCGTATTCTTCTAGGATGAGGAAAACATTTCCCATGATCACCCACCTCTCTAAGAACACTTGCATGAACTGATGAAAATTTATGATGCTTGGAGCTGACAGATTTCTAAACCAATTTTTAACTTTACCTTGCAAATACAGGGAAAGCATCCTGATACAGACATCATCATCTTCAACCTCATAAAGGTCAAGGAAATCCTCAAGGTTTTGAATATGCTTTTCAGCAGTGATCTTCCCATTTTCTCTATCAAACCTAGGCAGATTGTTGATGTAATTGACAGGGAGGGCATGGAGAATAGGAGGAAAATCTAGAGGCTTGTATCCGTCTGGTAATTTTGCAAACACAGGAGATGAAGCAAGGGGCTTACAACCATCCATAGGTTTAGCAAGAGTAGGAGATAAAGCAGGAGGCTTATGTCTCACTAGGATTTCTACGGGTGCATCTGGGATGTGCACAGGTGTATGAGTATGTTCATAATCTACAATTGGGGATATGATCTCTTGAGACTCATCAATTAACAGATGGTCAAAGTAATCTTCAGCAATATACTTTTGATCAGGCCTAGAAAAAGACAAGACATAATTGCAGATAAAACCAAAGATGTCTTGAATGCAATTTGAGCTTGAGTACCTGGTCTTTCTAGGCTGCTTGGCCATGCTTTAGGTTCTTCCTCCAGTGGAGTCTTTGAGTTTGGCACTGTCTGGAGCTGATTGGAGTCGCTAGGTGAATGATCTCAGCCTTCTTGTGTCTGGCCACTGTCCACCATCAGTGATCAGATATGAATCTTTGAAGTGTACTACTGGGGAGAGTCCCCCAGTATGGTCGCCATTATGTTAGCACTCTGTAATTTTCCCAAGGCTAAAGAGGCAGTCACGAAGGAAACATAAAAACCACTTCGAGTCTTGGATCTATCCCTCCAAGACTCAGAGAGGGATCTCTCTGTCTGATATAGCTTTGTTTGAAAAGAATATTAGGCTAGCTATGCAGAATAGGGTTATGTTCTTGGGGTTTTCTGGTTGAGACAACAAAAGAAGACCATTGGGATATGGGGTCTGTTCACAAAGATAGAGATCAAATAACAGTTTATAAGAAGTCTTTTCACAGGGCGAGATAATGCAACTATTATATTCTTTGGGAATAAGTGATGGATTCGAAGAAAATGTGACATTATCAATCACAGTAAAGAAGCATTTAAGAATTTCTTCACCACAACATCAGAAGACAAACATTTAGATTTTTTAAAAGTCAGAAAACAGGGTATGCACAGATAAATCCTGTAACTTTAACTCTTAAAAGATCAGACATACAACACAATGATAACAAAGGAAGATACACATTCAACGATGAGGGAAAAACTTCACCAATAGCTAACGTACAGGAATCCTGTGAAACATTTCTTTATATTTCTAGAAAATCTCTGATAGAAATTATAGTGCTCCCAGCCTACCTGGGCGTGAGATCAACAACCTTTACATCAAAAATCATCTCTGAATAAATAGGGGAGATCCCCCAACAAGTTTTGAGAGTCGGTTTCAACCGCCTCAGCCAAAAATAGCGACAAATCCCACAAAATTTGGAACTATGTGCCATGAAAAACAGATTGGTTTTCTGCGAAAAAGGGGTCCAAACAGACGTGGTTTTCTCTTCAACGATGACACCTGGGAAAAAAATGAAGGAAATTATTGTATATGGTCATGTTATGGACAAAATCCTCCTTCATTTTTTCCAAATGCGCCTCCAGCTGGCCGTAATAGCTCCCGCACAATCAGGACTGTAACGGAAAAGTGAAAATCTGGAAAAAAAGGGCCTCGAAGATGGCTTCGATTCTAGCTTCTCGTAGTGCCGGTGCAAAAAATGAGAGAGGTTTTTGTTATTCAGCCCGTGTTGAGAAACAACCTCTCTCTTATTTTTAAAATCCATCTTAATTTTCCCAGAATCCGTTTTGACAGAAGACATAGTGAAACAGGCAAAAAATGGCAAAAAAGGGAAAAGCGGTTTTATTTTCGGGACGGTATTCCGGACCCCCCCTTGAGGTGATAAGAGGTTTTAGGGGGGGGGGGGAGGGGTCCGCTGGAATAGGGAGGAAACACATGGATAGGGGGTGGTATTGGAAAACCATTATTCCGGACCCCCCCCCTCTTGTTAAGTTTTGGATACTGAGGGGGGGTCCGGAATTTTTTAAAGTCGTTGATTTAAAATGCATGGGATGCGATGAGTGTACGGGGTGGGTAGAACTTAGGGTAATGTTATTTTTAATTTTTAATTTTTAATTTTTTAGTTTTTTATTATTGTTTTATTACATGTTTCGTGTTTTTTAAATTTGTTTTATTTAATATTTAATTAATCCTAGTTACTAACTTATATTTCTAACTTAATTAATAATTAATTAATTATTAATTAATTAATTAATTATAAACTAGTTCTTTATTAACTAGTCTAATCTATTCTAACTATTCTAACATTACTATTATTTAATCTAATTTGTTATTTTTGCCTTTATCCTAAGTTCATTTATTCGTGAATGGGTGGTGGGAAAATGGAGGGTGACATCATGAGGTGACGAGGTATGTCAGGAAACGATGAATGGTAAGTGGGAAGGATGGTAAGCGGTAAGTGGTCTGGAGCGGAGGAGGTCTGATGCGATGGATGGGTGACACATTGGGACAGGGCCCGCCGGGAAAACCGCTTCATTCCGGACCCCCCCCCACCGTTAAAGGCAGAACGGTCCGGGGGGTCCAGAATTCAATCTCAGTCGTTGATCAAAGCGCTGGTGCCTTAGCTGTTTAGATGTGTGCCTTCATTATCTCTGATTCCGGACTGCCCCCTGTCGTTAAAGGTAGAACGGTTTGGGGGGTCCGGAAAAACTTGTGAACCATAGATCTCAGTGCCAGCTTCTCAACCGTTCATTTATGCGTTGTCTTTACTCTATGAGTGCAAAGTCATATTTTCTCTCAAAACTTAGGATACGCGCATTACGTGGATTTTGTGCACTGTTTCCCTTGAAAATAATTTGCAGAGATGAAATATTATTTGCAAACCTATACACCCAGAGTGAAAAATTTCCAGTCAACAGATGATCCTATGAATTATAGGGTTATAACATGTCGCTCATAATATTTTATACCCATCTTTGTGCGGAAGGTATGGAATATATGTGAGAAATATGGGACTGTTTGGTCCCCTTCTTGCCGCAATGTGGTCCATATTGAATACATGTCGTCATAACTTCCAACATGTTACTAGTGTTCCTTAATAGAATCCCTGAAGAACTCCCAGGAGAATGTAACTGTAATAATGAGGGTTCCGCTGTTGTCTTTTGTTTAAAAAAAGTATCCCACAAATATTTGACATGGTGGACGACTTTTAGAAGAAAAGATATAATATTTTTTCTATTCGAAAAATTATGGAAAGAAAAATACCCTTCTAGCAGATTCAACCATTTGTCTACAACATCTGCCTCTATCTGAAATTCAAATATAGGAATATCAAATTTTATTTGTACCTTGAAGGGGGCAACACCTCCACTCGAGGAAGATGCATCATCTTTTGGTAGTCATCGAAGGATTTGCGAAAAACTATCCATCATCTCATTCCTCTATTGCGCAAGGGATTCCTCGAGTAATAGTTTCAAATGAACTCTTGTCTCATCGTCTTTCTTTTATCCTCCAACGGAAGGTCGCTTGAGCATGCAAGAGATATTTTCCTCAATGGAAGAAATCTCAAGACCCAACTCTTTGTACCTTGATCTTGTCGAGGACATGCACAAAGAACGACAAGGAGCAGACCGCTCTGATACCATTGATCCAGATTTTATGAGAAGAAAAAAATGAGTACATATTTATATTATTAACACATAGATACAGTTAAAAATAACAGGGATACATTAAAACTTGTCTTCTATTCGATAAAGAAATATTCTTAAACTATAAAATGCAAACTAAAAAAAACTTGTTAGAATGGTGGTGACTTATCGCGGAGAAGAGATGTGACGGTTGCTCTCATTCACAAGAAGATGATTATAATGAGGCTCCAAAGGAATTTTTACAACAAACATTAATTCCAAAACCCTATACATCCAAAAACCTAACCCTAAGAGATGAAGCGCCAAAAGTCATGTGGGCCCCACTGGGGTAAGTTGGTACATAAAATTCCCAGGGTCGTAACTTTTTCATACTGTATTCGTTTTAGGCGCACGATAGTGAGTTGGAAAGGTCTATCTGAGAACTACACATTATGCCATCACAATTCAACCTTGTCTAAAATGTGATTGTGGCGGGCCCAAAAAACGTTGTTTAGGGCCTCAAAATGACCCCGGAAGGTCAAGACCCCAAAAGCTATAAAACCCTACTAAAATGAAAATTGAGACTGCCAAGATGAAATATTTATGTGAGCCAGTTGGAATAGGTGGGTGGCCACTGATATCCACCTATACCAGGGAGCATCTACTAGGGAATCGAGTCGACCTCATAGTCTTGACCTTTTTTCCACCTTAGTTATCTTTTTTAGAAATCACCACTAAATTCTATGATTCCCATTCCATCAAATATTTAAGTTTTGTACCTCCTTCATATCTTGATGGGCTTCATAAAGGATATTCCCTTGCTAAAAAAACACTCAATATGAGTATCTTTGGCTACATAAATTTATTTCTAAGTGGCATGGCCCTAGAATGGTTTTCCATATGATTCCAACATCAACCCATGAGTTCATTGGTTACATAGAGGATCCTTGGTCTAGGACTAGCAATTGGCTCTATATTTTGTAAAGGAGTAATGTGCATAGTTCCTTCTCCATAGCTGTGCGGTTTGAGTGTGTTTTGTTTTTCATATATCATGTCCAAAAATTAAAAAAATATTTTATTTTTTGAGATTTAATTATACATTTTAACCCACATAATCTAGTTTACATGTGATGATAGGATTATGCAAACTATTTTATGAAAATGGAAATTTTCACTGAACTTGATCTTTTTGTTTTTAAAACTGGCATATTGGGATAGGTTTTTCCTTGCCACCATGATTTACATTATTAACCATCCATTTTTGTTGTCACGTGCCTTAGGTTTGATCCCATTAGTTTGTGACATTAGCCACTTTGTCTAGTGTTGATACTGAGAGGGGGGTGAATCAGTATCCAGTACAATTTAAAAACATTTTTCAACTTATACTTAAACCATTCAATTATATCCAATGAGAAATGAACAATAGTATAAGAGTTACACCAATACACCACAATACACCATGCACAATATATGAGAAATAATCAATAGTTTTTGTTCAAGGGAAGTAATGACTTCCAAAGGTAGCTACAGCTTCCAAATGTAAAGGTAGGGATAAACCTCCAAGAGGAATATACAATCCTCCAATATCAAGAGATATTTGAACTCTCTATCATTTCCCCTTCCTTCCACCCAAGAATATATGAGAGATAATAAAACTTTATTCAATTCTGGTCTGTTCAGAAGACCCAACTTGTACAACATGCCCTGCGCTCAATATTTAACATCTGATTCTAAAACTCACACAAAAGAAACTAAAGTCAGTACGATTTTCAATGGAAGTGGTCCCACTACATTTGGAGTCTGTATGAAAAAGTTATGACTGTTTTACCCAGAACACCTGTTTATTGACTAGTTTCAGGACCGGTCACAAACCCTATATTCCACAGAGTGTATCTCCATAAGTATAGCGAATCAAGAGCTGAACTTTTTACCAGAGGTACCTTGATATGTATTCTCAATAACATAGCGATTTAACCATCTGAATCGTTCTATAAAAAAAAGTTATAGAAAAAATGGTAAGATGACCTGAAAATAACTTACCTTAGAACACATCACCAAAAGACTTCATCCTCCCTTGAAATCCGGCCTTCTTTTTCTTCTTCTTCCCTCTGAAATTAAAATTGTATAAAATGAATGTATAATGATGTTTATTTATACCATTTATGTCACTTCCTTTTAACATTAGGTCCGACCTGACACTTTCTTATTTTGTAATTCTTTTCTTTAATTATCTTCAGGGCCTACATGTACAATTCACTTTGTC
>ML780099.1:425234-436515 GCA_009831015.1 Picea engelmannii
ACAACATGATGTATACTATCCATCCATGGGTGTTGTATCTGCATGTGCATTTTCCTTCATGTCCAAATAACTTCATCAATCTTGTGGTCCAAAACCCATGACTAGGGTTGACATCAATGACAACAACCAATCTTCCAACATCTTGCACATCATAACTCGTTCAATAGTTCCTACCCTTCATGGGATCCCTAGTAAGCACCCAAATTTCCATTTGGTGACCATGCTATGATTTCTTATAGTCCCAGGAACCCTCTTGTAGTCCCTCCCTGACTTGACAATGAGACTCATTTTTCTCTCTTCCATATATATTTTGGCCATATTTTGAGGAGAGTCTTCAAATGTTATATGTTACTTAATGGTCACCTATCCATTTGTTGTTTGTATCATTCAATATGTCATTACACTATTTTTTTCCCATATCCTTCTTACCTATATTATAGTATACTTTGAACATCCACCTCATGCATTGTTTGGCCTTTCTTTTTCATCTATCTGCCCATGGAGAGAATAGCTGCCAAGAGTGGATCTCACTTTCCAATACCATTTGTATTCATTTTGTGTAGGTCAGTTCCATGTGCTTGAAACATAGGAGCATGTTATTAAGCGACTCATTATCTCCAAAAGAGCACACTTTTAACTATTTTTCGGACTCGTTAAAGGGCACAAACAATACACATATTGACTACAATTTTGTATATTTTTCAAACTAATAAAAGGTTACAAAAAAGACACTATCGAGTACACTTTTATCTGTTTTTCAGACTCATTAAAAGACATGAAAATCACACAATCATAAGTATGATTTTAACTCTTTTTTCGGCTCGTTAAAACTAAATGAAAAGACAGTATTGAGCATACTTTTATCTCTCTTTCACATTCCTTAAAACATAAAAGTGACACTAAAAACCAAAAAAAAATAAACAATGGGGTTATTTTACCATAAGTCTATTCTTAAAATTGTAGCATCAATCGAGTTTCCCTTGAACATAGCACGTGCTTGATTCCTCATCATACATATGGATTTTATCTTTCCTAGGAGTTTTCCCAATAATATGAGTTAGGGATACTCCTCCGACTATTTATTATTTTAGTCATCCCAGAGAGTTCTTCAATGCCTCTTGCGTTGTTTCACTATAGTCGTTCAACTTTTGTGTCTCACTACCAAGTTACCATTCTGTCATGTTTTATGTTCAAGGGAAGTTTAAGTGCGACTCAACCATCTACTATTTATTTGAGATTCCACGTTGGTCATCCCTATGTCAATTGTACTTGGGGATACTCTCTCTTCACATCATCTCTCGGTGTATTTTGCATGTCAATTGAAGGGGGATACATTAAGTTCCTCCTTCGATGAATCTCTTCCTATCGAATTCAACACATTATCTAGGAGAGGGACCTGGAAACTATCTAGTACCTTAGGGATGGTAGTCCTCTTTGTTATGCCTCCTCGTGATCGAAAGTGGGTTTGCATCATTGACTCTTGATCGATTGATTCTATGATTGTTCAACATCATATAATCTATTAACACTTTCTATATTGTACTAGGTACATTGGGGTCCATATTCCTCATCGGTGGGTCCCCTCAGATCCATTAATGGTATACATCAATGACCAATTATCCAAAGGTTTCTACCATAATAGACATCAAATCATCTATTCACATGTTGTAGATTTGTACTATCAGGGTTTGGGATGAATAACTTGAGATTGGGCAACACCCTTCCATCACAACATCCCCTACCAATTTGTGATGGAGTATATCACTTGTATATGAGTACTTTGAATACTTTAGGGGATCTTTCCTAAGTGCTTGTTGTCTTCCAGATATATATGTTGTGACATAGATCAACATTGTATTTTCTCATGGTTATGATCATATGAATGAAACAGATCCACATTGTATTGGCTCATGGTTATGATCATTTTGATGACATGGATCCACCTTGTACTTTTTTGTGGCCATGGTCTTTCATTTTGCTTCATGGATCCAGAGTGTATTGTTTTGGAATCCATGATTTGTTTCTCTTCTGAGCATGGGTATTCCTAACTCGGGGATGATATATATATGTCAAATTGATTTCTAATTATAGGTACTCACTAGTTCCTTGATCTCCGAGCTCTTTTGTTATGCCACTCATATCTATGAATTTTTATAATGTATTTTGGCCATCAGTTACTCTTCTGACCTCACACATTAGGGGGCATCTATTATACTTTTGTTTTCCACCATACAATTTTCAAGCATGGTACTAGATGTTATGAAGCTAGAATTACATAATTCACTAAAATTCTCATCATTATTTCACAAGGAAATAATTATTTTATCACAATTTGATATAATTATGAAACAAAAATTATATCATAATTGACAATAAACTCATAATTGAAAAATAAATTTCATATTGAGTTGGAAAAATCTCATAATCGAGAAAACAAACTCGAGGAAAAAAAACTCAAGATAGAGAAATTTTTCATAATAGGTTGGCAAAAGATCATAATTAAGCATGCAACTTGTGCATGAGTTGTAATTTCTTAGTTCACATGCCATCAATCCTGTTTATGACTTGTAATTTCTTAGCTCACATGGTATCAAGATATCCATGACTTTTAGCCACCTAATTGACATTTCATGAATCCTATCTCCAGTCTCTTGTAAAATCCTATAAGAAGAGGCCAAATCAAGGAGATAGGAGGAGCTAGAGTTTGAGACTGATTATGCTAGAAAAATAGAGAGAGAAGAAAAAGTAGCTAAGGATGAGCATTGAGAACCTGGAACTAGGAGGAATGTATATTTCATATAATTTAAAGTATTATGAAATTATCCATTTAATATTTATATAGATCATTAGTTTTCCCCTTTCATATTGTTCATGTTCAATAATATATGTTCGATCGGATTCATTCTCTCATAGATCAAGTTAGATACAAGATAGATATAGGATTTTAATGCTAAGAGGAATAGTAAGAAGGAATTGTTTTGTCACTTGTGTGTAGGTAGTAGGTTGAAGGAAATTGGAGTTAGATCACCAAGACTACACCATCCAAGGATATGCAAGGACAACCTTCAGGAAAAGTTATGCCATTCCATCAAACATTGGTATAAATATAAATCTGATTGTATGGATCTATTGACAACCATAAGAATCTATCCTCTCTATTTGTCTTGGGTCAAGGGAAGATACAAGGGAGACATGGTTTATCCATAGGAAGGATTTATCCATAACATTGGGCTATGCTACATGACCAAGAGTTTCCTATGTTTCTTTTGGCATAGGCATCTAACACAACAATATATGTGTAGACCAAGATTCCTCATAGGATATTGGGTGACAAGACTCCATAGGAGGAATTATTAAGGGTGAATCCAAAGATAGGACATTTGAAAATATTTGGTTGTCAAGTCTACATCCATGTTCTTGTGGATAAGAGGATAAATCTAGAGCCTTCAATAAATAAAGGTATATTTGTTGAGTACAATGAGACCTCAAAGGATTATAGGATATTCATACTTGAGTGATGGAATACAATTGTGAGAATATATGTTAAGTTAGAGGAGAAAAATATGAGGAACACTATGGAACGCCCAACTAATGGAGTCAAATTTCATGTGGGGAGGAAGCGTTATCACCTTCTAGTTTTTCAGAAGACCTAGGTGGCTATTGCAGACATTAAGGGATGTTGGTGAGGTTTGTAGGAGTGTAGCCAGATAAATAAGGAATATGTGGAACTTTCCAAACTATATGGATCTTATGAGTAGCATTTTTTATGTTGAGCCTTCCAGTTTATAGGAAGAAACAAATCAACAGGTTTGGTGGAAGGCCATGGTGTAGGTGTACACCTCTATTATGAGGAATGATGTTTGGGACATATTGTTGAGACTGGAGGGGAACTAAGTTTTGAGTTCCATGTGGCTCTACAATATCAAGAATGTTACAAATGGTAGCATCGATAAGTTCAAGATGATTGTTTTTGTGAGAGTGTTCTCCTAGACAGAGGGAGTGGACTAGGAGGAGATATTTTCTCTAGTCTACTGGTACGTTTATGTTTGAATTGTTATTTCTATTTCTTTAGTAATGAAGTGGAGGATTCAACCAAATAGATGTGAAGACAAATTTCGTAAATGGGATCATTGAGGAAGAAGTATATATAGAGAAAACTTGGGACTTTGAGGTATATGGCAGGGAATCTCATGTGTGTAGGATTAATAAATCCTTGTATGGACTCAAACAAGAACCTCGACATGGTATTCCAGGATTGATGTATACTTGCAAAGTATGGGATTTACTGAGGTGGACCTAACCTATACTTCGTACTTGTTGGTTCTAATCGACTTATATTGGTATTGTATGTTGATGATTTGTTTCTCACAGGTGCAAAGTAGCTTATAGCAGGGTGCAAAGCAGATTTAGCTACAATGTTCGATATGAAGGACATTGTCTTGATTCATTATTTCTTGGGTTTATAGGTTTACAGATATCGACAAAGATCTTCCTTCATCAAGGGAAGTACAAAATAGAGATATTGAGGAGATTCAATATGTAGGACTATAGACCGATGGCTACACCTACGGTTACCAACCTAAAGGTTGTGACTTCAGATATAGAGTTGGTGGATCCTACAATATACAATAAATTGATAGGGTCCTTGATTTATTTGGTCAACACCTAGCCAAATATATGTTTTGTTGTGAACAACTTGAGTTAGTTCTTGGTGGAGCCAATACAAGTGCATTGGATAGCAGTGAAGCATGTGTTCAAATACTTGATAGGTACAATGGAGTATGGGTTGAGGTGTCTTGGAGGTGATGGAGTAAGGCTAAAATTATATAAATACTTAGATTGGGTAGGGACTACATTAGATAAAAAGAGAACCTCATGGTGTTGCTTCAGCTTGGAGTCAATAATGATTACATGATTCAGTAGGAATTATACTTATGTAGCACTTAGTTCAAAAGAGCTAGAGTATATAGTTGTATGAAACATAGTTTGTCATCTAGTATGTCTACACATGTATGTGGGTTTCAGTGGAGATAGGTGTGTATACATAGGTTTTCTTAAGGAAAGGTACATACATATAAGGAAACGTGAAAAACCGATATCATAAAACATATTAGGAGTTTCTAGGGTTTGCAGGTGTTGTCTTAAATGTTTTGTATTCCTCTATGGGCCATTTTTCTAGTAAGGAAGTTTGTGTAAGATTTGAAGTTATTTGAATAATAATCTTAGTTGATGCGAATAATACCTTTTTGTCTTTTGTATGAGATTTTAGTTTCCATTATTTCTTTCCCCTATGTTTATCTAGGTTGATTATTCCAACATTTGTATTCTATTTTGTGAGATGCTAATTTGATTTACAATAAGGAAATCACTAGATAACAAATTACTTAGCTGCCAGAGTAAGGAATTTCAATACTTTGTTCTTATTTTGATTGTATAAAAATATTCAATAGTTTCAATAACCAACCGACTAATTTATCCTCTTTTAATAGATCAAGGAATTCATATAGGAATGTATCCTTACTTTCTCCCTAGTACCATGTTTTTCAATATTCTCTTTGATTCTCCTCATATTGTTAGTCGAAAAAATTGACTACTTCTCCTATTAGTTGTTATTTTTATGTGTTAAGGTACCATTGATATTTCTTGAAAGGTTTAATTTGTTCTATTATGGGAACATTGTTTTATCAATCAATGTCACATCTTGTGATAATATTTAAATTTTTATTGTTAAGGACTTCATGCTTAGGTTCCATTAGAAAGAGGTTGACCTTTATCCTATTTATCACTTTCTCCAACATGATCTAATAATCCTCCACAGAGTGAACACTGACTCCACATATATTAAAAAATGTCAATTGAGTTTTGTCTTTTTCTAGGTAGTTAGGACTTAGATGATGTTATGTCAAGAATATAAGGAAATATGATTTTTCAAATATTCCTAGACTACATCCTCCTCAACCATATCGACCAAGATATATTCCTCTTCCTTGGTATCCAACTCTTCGACCTTGATAACTTCCTCTGCTTCCTTGGCATGTGCCTCCTTTTTCTCTTTCATATTTCTTATACACTAACATCTATGCATGATAGACATTAATATAATCTGGCTTATTTCATGCATTGAGTTGGAATTCTTGTGTACTATGGGAGGATTCCTCACAAATGACACACCATTTTGTTTTTTCATTTTTCAAGGTTTTGGTAGTTCTTAATGGTGTGTTTTTTGATGACTTGACATATTTCACAATAATACTCTATATAGACACATCGAGCATCAAATTATCTTTAATTTGGCTCATGATATCTTGAATAATCTTTGGCATGCCCTTTATTGATACATAATGTACACAAAAGATTACTTCATCTAACGATAAGACCTTGGAGTGATTTTTGCAACATTTCTATTTCTTCTTTGACTTTTTTCTGCGAGACTGGAGTGGTCTTGTCTTCATTTGATTCTATGTATTGATATTTTTTGAGGGCTTCCTCACAACTTTGTATCTCATGAATTCATAAAGGTGCCAATATTTTTTGAAGGATTCCTTCCAAAAAACATTATACTAGAAACTCCTTGTTGATCATGTGAGGCATTAGACTAACTTGATATTTGAACCTTTTTTTGTATTCCATGATGGAATTGCATGGCATTTGTTTAATTTTTTTGAGCATCTGGGAGGGTAGGTGTTTGAAATATCATGTTTTAAAAAGGACAAGAAGCTACTTTGAAATGAAAATTTCATTATTGTTTGATTTTTTGTAAAATTCATAAACTGTTTAAGGGATATTTTGCCGAGAGCCCCCACAAATTGTTCAATCATCTTTGTTTCATATGGATTATATATGGAATCCCAATACTTTTCACATATAAACGAGTGGCTCTTTGTATATTCATGTCCATGATAAAGAAGTAAGTGATGCATCATTTTTTTTTAAGAGGAGAGTTTGTACTTTGACTATTCTTTTATTGGTGGGGTTGACTGTGTGATTGATATGAATAGATCCATTGACTAATTTAGTTGGTTGACTAGTTTTATTGGTGACTTGTTTCGAGCTTCACTACTTTTGTTGTTTCAACGGGTGGGAATATTTCATTTGTTTGACACCCTTGACTTTGATACTTGATAAATTCTCTCACTTTTAATTGCATCTCTTCATCAGAATAGTTGTTCATGTCTATTTTTTATTTTCTGATGCTAAATTCAGCAACGGGGCATAGTCGCGGGATCCTTCATATGGAGGGGTATATTATCATCACCTTCAACACTTACCTAGTTTCCTTAATCCAAGAATAGTTGATTCCAAATACTGTTGATGAATTTTCCTTGGCATTATAGTCAATTCCACACTGAAGAAATGTGTGTATCTACTTGTAAATGATGCTAGAGGAATTATCTAATTGTGGGAATTTTTGTACATGGGTTTGAATATCTACACAACAAAGGTCCCAACTCATTGATTTTGATCCTTTTCAAATTCTCTTCCAATTGAAGGGATCAAAATTGATCCTCTACCAACTATAGTTATATTTCCAACTCTGGAAATGTCGTGGTTTCTTCCCTTGATTCATGATGCAGACCCCCTACCTTAGCATGGTCTATTGACCTCCTAGTATCTAGATCAATATTCTTCTAAGTCGAATTGGCTCTTTTGGGCTCTTGCTAGAACCCTTTGAACAAATCCATAGGTCCGCCTTTTCCCCTCTGGCACAAAACTTCAACAAAATCTGTGCGCGCACACTTTTTCCTCGACGCTCTTCTCTCTGTTCTGACCCAACATACCTTTCGGGTTTTTCAGGGTTCTGGGACTCCTGTGAGAAAATTCCCCTTGGTTCCTTGTCTTCTTGGACTTCCAGTCTCTGAAACGCAAAAAAGGCACAATGCCTCAATAGGATCCTCCCTTGGTCTTTCAGGTCTTCGCGTTTCGTTGTTTCGCGAGTCGGGACTCCCAAGCTCCAGACTCCTGGCCTCTTGAGTACCCGGTACTCGGAATGCCAAAATGATGACCTACGATAATATGCCACTGGATTTTCGTGATTCGGAGAATCATGAAGTGAGCATTCTCCCTTCTGGACTCTTTCCTTCAAAATCCTGGTTCACAAAATGTTGAATTGGCTTGGTGCTCGCTCTTTCAGAGTTTCACGATTCGGGGAATTGTGATGTAAGGGCCCTTCCTTTCCCCTTTTGAACATCCCGTCGCAGAAAAGCCAAAATGCCCAAATTATGAAATGTCAAAATGTTGTGTCGTTCAATCAACAACTCACGAAAATCCTTGTGATCGACGACTCACGTCGAATCGCGATTTCATTATTTCGTGATTTGGGGTTTTGAAGAATAAGATCCTCTATCCTTCCACCTATCGGTACCCTAGGAACCGAAATGAATGTCGAGAAACTCTCGCCACTAACCTCCTCACAGCTCTACCTGATTCGATGACCTGCGAGGTTTCGGTGTTCCCTCTCAAGGGTTCTCCACCGTCCATTCATATTTTAGAAATCTCCTCCTAGATCTATGCAGGGTTAAAGCCTGTGCTCCTTCCTTCAATTGAATGGCTTGCGGGGATTTCCACCTCGATCCAACACTTGACGACATTCTTCCTCCTGAAATTTTACTCGATTTCGACTTAGGATATTTCTAAGTCTGCGAAGACTCAATCTTTTCTCCTTCCAGGGAATGGGTTCCCGGATCTTGATAACACTTTCTGAAGTGTTATTCCTTCTGAGCTTTGCCTGGTTCAGACTCTAGCTCCCGCGCACTCCTTGCGTCTGAGGGATTTCGATAGCTCAAATTCACGGCGTTTTCTTTCTGGCTCGATGCACACCTTGCAGATCTCCCAGGGAAGAGAAAACAATTCCACAACATTCCTCCCTAGCACGATGCACACCTTGTAGAGCTCCAAATGAAGAGAAACAATTGAAACTACCCAAAATCTCACAGTCCCATTCACTTGTTTATAAAACTGAAAACCAACAGGAAAATACACACAGTCCAAGCACAACACATTTGGATCAATTTTCCATTCTGTTGTATTCATAAGTGTCCACTATCTACATAATAGATACAAACTACAATAGCTCCAAAAACTAAGATTTTCTGCTCACTCGCAATTCTCTCACGGATCAATTTCTCTGTGTTCCAACTCTCTTCTCACTGGGTGTATAAAATTCTACATAACTCAAAGATGGTTCTAGGGTTTTCCCCTGGATACTTGCCTACTCTAAAATTCATCCTATACTATCTAAGTCCATTCACATTCTAGAGCCGAAGTGGAAACTCCTGCTCTATTTACAATTTCAAAAACTTGCTTCACAGGGTAAAATTCGGCACCAGTTCAAGCGTGCCTCAAAAAGTGAATTCTAGCGCTGCGTGGAGGTGAATCCCAAAATTTGTTGTAGTTTCCCATGTCGAAGTTCTAGAAGAAATTGAACGTGTTGAATGTTCCCGCCTCTATGCGCTTGACACGATGCTCCTGCATCATACTCCCCTTGACAAACATTCATGGACTCCTGTCCATGAGCTCTTCTATTGATTTTCCCTGCTTCTGGATAACAGCTTCATTTTCCCAACTGGAATCTTCGATTGGGTGTCCCTTCCATTTGACCAGATACTCAAAATAAGTCTTCCTCCTAGTCTTCTTGCCAATCCTTTGATCAACAATTTTCTCCATCTGCGGCTTTTTTTGCTACAAGCATCCGTTTCTCCCACTGAATCTTTCCTTGGTCTTTTGACCCTTCTGTGTCATCTTTCCTGTAAGGATACAGATCTGAGACATTGAATATGGGTGAAATTCCCACACCATCTGGAAACTCAATATCGTAGGCATTTGCATCAAACTTCCTCAAGATCTTACAGGGTCCTATCTTCTTCATCTTCAATTTGTTATATGTTCCCCTAGGGAACATTTCCTTCCTGAGATGTGCTAAAACCTTATCTCCCACTTCAAATTGAAGTTCCCTGCGATGTTGATCAGCTCTGTGTTTGTATTTCTGATTAGAACTCTGTAATTGTTCTTTGATCCAACTATGGAGTCTCTACATCTCAGCAGCAAAATCCTCTGCTCCAACGCTTCTGATTTCTCCCTGTTCCAAGTCCCTTAACTCAGACACTCCCCTGGTTTGCATGCCTATTTTAGGATTAATCCATAAGTGCAGACACAAGCCGATCTCCCTGTATCCACCTGGATCTAGAACAAAGCAAAAAATAATAGGATGTTTTCCTTAAGTTTTAAATATTGAATTTACTAAGAGGCAAGAATCATGGACATACCTTATGATCGCTTCCTATAGTCTTTGTTGCTCCCGCTTCGCTCCAATGCTCTCGTGCAGTCAAGATCAAAACAACACAAACCAACCAAAGTGATAGTGATAGCATAAACTCAATATAAACCTATGTATGTGATCAAGGAATCATACAATAAAACACAACAAGCTTTATAGGAAAGAATCATATTACTGTATCATATTAAACGTGAAAGAGAGATTACAACCATGGCCTTGATGTCGTAAAGTCCCTTCCAACTGTCCTTCATTCCCCACACACTTCTTGCTCCAAGGATTCTAAACCCATAGATCTGATAGCTACTCACAATCTATCTCGACAAAGAAAATCTCAAAGCCAAACCAACAAAGCTAACCCAAGCTCAAGCTAACTTTCTCCATGAGAACTCCTCTCCTTTTATAAGCTGGAGAAGATAAGGTGAGGAGGTTAGGATGATCCCACTAAATCATTAAAGCGAGTAAGATTCAAACCATTAGGATGCCACCTCACCATAGAAGCTTCTCCTTCTAGAAGATTCGCGAAAATGCTCATTTTTCCCACGTGCTGGAATTCTCGCACCCTAGCTATAGAGCAACCTGCGAACACCTCGCACCTTGGCTATAGTGCAGCCTGTGAGAATGGTTCATTCTCACACCCTGCCTATATAACAACCTGCGAACTTCCCTTTTTATAAGGTTTTTACATAGGAAAAATAAATTTCTTTTCTCAGGAGAAGTTCTTCTCCCTTCTCTCTTTAGGAACTCAGGCCACTGACCCCTCTGAAGGCAACATATAGGTTTACATCATTAACGATCATAGGGATGATGAAAATAATGCGTAACAGAGAGCCCCCCAAAGTATGAAGTTAGAACAGAGTGATAGCTGAAATACTTTGTCGAGTGTGTGTAGAGAACAAGGAACAGTCAGTCGGAAACCTGCCAACAAACAAGGAAATACAGTACAATAATATATCATCACTGAGGTAGGCATTCCCATACTCAGAATACAAATGACTCAAAGCATAAATG
>ML780099.1:441342-466676 GCA_009831015.1 Picea engelmannii
GTAGGGTGCGAACACCTCGCACTGGATTACACAGTAGGGTGCGAACTCAGATGATTCTCGCAGGCCACTAAAGGGTACAGTGCGAGAATGTCTGTAAACACAAAATTTGGAAAAAGGACAAAACTTTTGAGTGAACTTTCAAAACCAGAGAGTCTTATGGATCTCTCACAGACTCAGAGACCAGAAAACAAGCAATCAAAGCAAGGGAAACTAGACTAACTAGGAAACAATCCGATCCCCAGCGGAGTCGCCAATTTTGTTTTAGGATTAATCCGTAAGTGCGGACACAAGCCGATCTCCCTAGATCCACCTGGATCTAGAACAAAGCAAAACAGAATAGGACGCTTTCCTTAAGTTTTAAATATTGAATTTACTAAGAGGCAAGAATCATGGACATACCTTATGATCACTTCCTATAGTCTTTGTTTCTCCCGCTTTGCTCCAATGCTCTCGTGCAGTCAAGATCAAAACAACACAAACCAACCAGAGTGATAGTGATAGCATAAACTCAATATAAACCTATGTATGTGATCAAGGAATCATACAATAAAACACAACAAGATTTATAGGAAAGAATCATATTACTATATCATATTAAACGTGAAAGAGAGATTACAACCATGGCCTTGATGTCGTAAAGTCCCTTCCAATTGTCCTTCGTTCCTCACACACTTCTTGCTCCAAGGATTCTGAAACCATAGATCTGATAGCTACTCACAATCTATCTTGACAAAGAAAATCTCAAAGCCAAACCAACAAAGCTAACCCAAGCTCAAGCTAACTTTCTCCATGAGAACTCCTCTCCTTTTATAACCTGGAGAAGATAAGGTGAGGAGGTTAGGATGATCCCACTAAATCATGAAAGCGAGTAAGATCCAAACCATTCGGATGCCACCTCACCATAGAAGCTTCTCCTTCTAGAAGATTCGCGAAAACGCTCATTTTTCCCATGTGCTGGAATTCTCGCACCCTAGATATAGAGCAACCTGCGAACACCTTGCACCCTGGCTATAGTGCAACCTGCGAGAATGGGTCATTCTCGCACCCTACCTATGTAGCAACCTGCAAAATTCCCTTTTTATAAGGTTTTTACATAGGAAAAAGCAATTTATTTCCTCAGGAGAAGTTCTTCTCCCTTCTCTCTTTAGGAACTCAGGCCACTGACCCCTCTGAAGGCAACAGATAGGTTTGCATCATTAACGATCATAGGGATGACGAAAATAATGCGTAACAATGCCGTAGAGTATTTGGAATGGTCTCCTTACAGTGCTTCTGTTTGGTGAGTCATTGTATGCAAATTCTACTTGTTGAAGAATTTGATCCCACTAGTTATGGTGTTCAGTAACCAGGCTTCTCAATAAGTTTCCCAAACTTCTATTTACCACCTCAATCTACCCATCTGTCTGAGGGTGATAAGCTGAGATGAAGGACAAATCTGTCCCCATATTTTTCCACAACATCCTCCAAAAGTGACCAACAAATTTTTTGTCTCTGTCTGAGACAATGCTCCTAGGTAGACCGTGAAGTCTCACAACTTCTCTAAAAAACAAATTTACAACATGTGTTGCATCACTGGTCTTCTGGCATGGGATGAAATGTGCCATCTTTAAAAATCTATCCACCACCACAAATATGGAGTCAAATCCCCTTTGTTTTCTCAGCAATCCCAACACAAAATCCATGCTTATTGCATCCCAAGACCTCTCTGGTATTGGCAATGGTTGATACAATCTAGTGTTTTGTCTTTTCCCCTTTGCATGTTGGCAGATTCTACATCTGTTCACCAACTTTATCACATCTATTCTCATACCTGGACAATAGTATGAGATTCTCAACTGTGCAAACGTTTTATCATGGCCGAAGTGTCCGGCCAATCCTCCACTATGCTTCTCCTTCAGAAGATTATCCCTCATTAAGAATCTTGGTATACACAATTGATTTCCTCTGAACAACAATCCTTCCTGAACCATATACTTTGTCCACTGACTTCTATCTCTCAGTACAGGACTTGTACATGCTTCGTAGGCCTCTTTGAAATCTGTATCATCACAATACATATCCTTAAGGTGTTCAAACCCTAAGGTCTTCACCTGGAATTCCTGTAGAATTAAACATCTCCTACTTAACACGTCAACAACCTTGTTAGTATTCCCAGCAATATGTTTTATGACAAAAGTAAAATTTTCCATAAACTCAACCCATTTTGCATGCCTCTGATTCAATTTTTCTTGTCGGGTTATGAATTGTAAAGCTTGGTTATCGCTGTACAAGATAAACTCTTGAGGGACAATATAATGTCTCCATTTCTTCAATGCTTGAATTATGGCATAGAACTCATTGTCATATTTGGATTATTTCCTCTTAGTATCATTCATCTTCTCGTTGAAATAGGCAACAGGTCGATTGTCCTAACTCAGAACCACTCTTATTGCAACTCCACTTGCGTCACATCTTACCTGGAATGCCTTTTCGAAATTCGGCAAGACCAGAATTGATCGTTCTGTTATCTTCTTCTTCAGTATATTGAAGCTATTTTCAGCCTCCTCTGTTCATTTAAAGGACTTATGCCACTTCTTTACTGTATCCATCATTGGCGCACAAATTCCACTGAAGTCTCTAGTGAACTTTCTTCAGAAACTTGCTAAACCATGAAAGCTCCTTACCTCGAACATGCTCCTTGGTGACGACCATTCATTGATCGCTTTCACCTTCTCTGGATCCATCTTCAATTCATTCGAAGAGATCATGAAACCAAAATAAATGAGTTATGTCTTCATAAAAGAGGACTTCTTCAAATTGATCAGTAGCTTCTCCTCCTGTAGCCTTCTCATTACTAGCATTAGGTACCTCAAATGCTCCTCTTTAGTCCTGCTAAAGACTAGTATATCGTCCAGATATACAACCACGAACTTGCCAATGAAATCTTTTAGAATTTCGTTCATCAGCCTCATAAAAGTGTTTGGGGCATTCATTAGGCCAAATGGCATAACTAGCCACTCATACAGACCTTCATTCATCTTAAAGGTTGTTTTCCATTCATCACCTTCTCTCATCCTGATCTGGTGATATCCACTTTTCAGATATATCTTAGAAAATAAATTTGCTCCACTTAAGCAATCCATTAAATCATCCATTCTTTGTAAAGTGAATCTGAACCTAATGGTGATCTTGTTGATGGCTCTCAAGTCTATGCACATTCTCCATCCTCCATATTTCTTTGGGATTAACACAGTTGGTACTGTGCATGGGCTCAAACTTTCTCTGACTAAGCCCTTATCCAACAATTTTTGGACTTGGCTCTTCACCCCCTCATTTTCTCAACATGTTAATATGTACGCTGCCTTGTTTGGCAAGCTTGCTCCTAGTATCAAGTCGATATGATGACTCATACTCCTGATGGGTGTAAATGAGTTTGGCAGCTCATCCACCACTATATCAGCAAAATTATCCAGCATCTCCTGAACTTCTTCAGGTAAATCATCCACTGATGTACTCGTAAGGATGACTCTGGGATTTCTCACCACAGTGAACTACATCTCCTTTTCTTCCTTGGCTTCCCTCAGGAGTTCCTTCCCACTCATGAAGAGTATGCTTGTGTTGGATTCCTCCTTTGCTCTCTTCTCCTCCATTGGTAGCAAAATATGCGTCCTAGCATTCTTCTCCAATGTATATGTGTTCTTCCTTCCATCATGAATGAAATTTCCGTCAAACTTCCATGGTCTGCCCAAAAAAATGTGGCATATGTCCATGGGAATTACATCACATAAGATTTCATCTTTATATCCTCCTATTTTAATTTCAACCAGGCATTGTTTAGCAATCGTTACCTGGTGTCCTTTTTGTAGCCATGAGACTTTGTATGGCCTCGGATGTGCAGTTGTCTTTAGCTCCAATTTCTCCACCATCTCTGTGGATACTAGATTGTCAGTACCCCCACTATCAATGATCACCTTGCACACTTTATCCTTAGTCTTGCAAGCTGTTCTGAAGAGATTATTTCTCTGCACTGGCTTCTCAATCGCTGCCTCTAGTTTTAAGAGAACTTTTCTCAACATCAGGGATGCTCCATCCTCTACCCCTTCTGCCTCAACATCTATTTGCCTTGCTTCTGAAATGTGAGCTTCTCCTGCTTCCTTCTTCTTCTCAAGACATTCCCAAGACATGTGCCCTATCTTTCCATAGTTATAGAACCTTACTCCTCCTCTGCCTCTTCCTCTAGAAGAGTTTCTTCCACCATTCTATCTTCCTCCTGAAATTCCTCCTCATTCTGAGTGATTGTGTGGTTTCTCAGCATCATCCTTAGACTGATGTGCTTTGTCACGATTAAATCCCTTGCTTTTTCTTGGCACCGAGATTTTACCTCTTCCTCGCTGGTTCTGTTTTTTGGCCAACTTTTCCTCTGCCTTCAGTGAAAACTGATACGCATCTTCAACAGTCCTCACTGACATCATGCTCATCTCATCCTGGACTTCATATCTCAAGCCATTTATGTATCTGGCAACTTTTTCTTCGTCTCTCTCCATTTGTCCAGTTCTGATGTTTAGGCTGTAGAACTCCTCGGTGTACTCCTTGACTGTCATTCCTTTCTGTCTCAGGTTTTGTAGCTTCCTGAATAGATTGATCTGGTAGTCTTTAGGTATGAACTTAGCCTTCAGTTTGGATACCATCCTGTCCCAACTCTTTATCATTTGTTTGCCTTTACTTCTCCTCTCAGCCTGCAGTTCGTCCCACCATAGTGTTGCATGCCCTTTTAACCTGGTGACTACCTGCTTCACCTTCTTCTCCTCATTGACATCTTCATAGTCGAAAGTTTTTTCCATGGACCTTATCTAGTCCAACAGTTCTTCAACATCTAGATTTCCCTCATACATGGGGACCTCTATCTTAGCTCTGCCTCCCAATCTGGCAACTGTTCTCAACAAACGTTCTTCTGAATCATCCTCTCCTGTAGCTTCTTCAACCTTAGCCTCTTCACTTTCTACATCACTGACATCTACAACACGGTTGGCTAAAGGTGGATCTCGTCTTCTTGGCGCCATTATGTTGACTGTCTGTCACACATAGAGTACAACTCCGAGTTTTTTGTCTCCTTCTTTTTCCTCCTTCGCCTAAAATATACAGACGAAAATGCACTCTGATACCACCTAATGAAGACCCCCTACCTCGGTAGGGTCTACTGACCTCCCGGTCTCTGGATTGTTCTTATTTTGAGCCAAATTATCTCTTTTGGGCTCTTTCTAGAACCCTTTGAACAAATCCATAGGTCCCCCTTTTCTCCTCTGGCACAGACCTTCAACAAAATTTGTCTGTGTGCCCTTTTTCCTCGGCGCTCTTCTCTCTATTTTGACCTAACATACCTTTCAGGTTTTTCGGGGTTTTGGGACTCCTGTGAGGGAATTCCCCCGGTTCCTTGTCCTCTTGGACTTCTAGTCTCTGAAATGCCGAAAAGGCACAATGCCTCAATAGGCTCCTCCCTTGGCCTTTCGGGTCTTCACATTTTGTTGTTTCGTGAGTCGGGACTCCCAAGCTCCAGACTCCTGGCCTATCGAGTACCCGGTACCCAGAATGATGAAATGATGACCCACAATAATATGCAACCGGGTTTTCGCGATTCAGAGAATCGCGAAGCAAGCGTTCTCCCTTCTGGACTCTGTCTTTCAAAATCACCATTCACGAAATGTCGAACTGGCTTGGCACTTGCTCTTTCGGAGTTTCGCGATTCGTGGAATCACGATGTAAGGGCCCTTCTTTTCCCCTTTCGAACCTCCAGTCACTGAAAAGCCGAAATTCGCAAATGCTGAAACGCCGAAATGTTGTGGCATTCAATCAATGGCCCACAAAAATCCCTGTGATCGATGGCTCACGTCGAATCATGATTTTGCTATTTCGTGATTCGAGGTTCTGAAGGACAAGAGCCTCTGTCCTTCCACTTCCCGGTACCCGAGGTCCTGAAATGAATGTCGAGAAACTCTCGTTGCTAACCTTCTCGCAGCTCTACCTAATCCGACAACCTGCGGGGTTTTGGTGTTTCCCCTCGAGGGTTCTCCACTGTCCGTTCGGATTTCCGAGCTCTATTCCTGGATCTATGCAGGGTTAAATCCTGTGCTCCTTCCTTCAATCGGATGGCCTGCAGGGATTTCCACCTCGATCCAACGCTCGACAGTGTTCTTCCTCCTGAGCTTTTACTCGATTTTGACTTAGGAGATTTCTATGTCTGTGAAGACTCGGTCTTCGCTCCTTCTAGGGAATGGGTTCTTGGATCCTGATAACACTTTCCAAAGCGTTATTCCTCTTGAGCTTTGTCTGGTTTAGACTCCATCTCCCACGCACTCCTTGCATATGAGGGAGTTCGATAGATCAGATTCACGGCGTTTTCTTTTTGGCTCGATGCATACCTTGTATATCTCTCGACAAAGAGAAAATAATTCCACAGCGTTCCTCCCTAGCTTGATGCACACCTTGCAGAGCTCCAAATGAAGAGAAACAATTAAAACTGCACAAAATCTCATAGTCCCATTCACTTGTTTATAAAACAGAAAACCAACTGGAAAATACACACAGTCCAAGCACAACACATTTGGATCAATTTTCCATTTTGTTCTATTCATATGTGCCCACTGGCTACATAATACATACAAACTACAATAGTTCCAAAAATTGAGATTTTCTTCTCACTCGCAGTTCTCTCACAGATCAATTTCTTTGTGTTCCAGCTCTCTTCTCACTGGGTGTTTAAACTTCTTCATAACTCAAAGATGGTTCTAGGGTTTTCCCCTGGCTACTTGCCTACTCTAAAATTCATCCTATACTATCTAATTCTAGTCACATTCCAGAGCCAAAGTGGAAACTCATGCGATGTTTACAATTTCAAAAACTTGCTTCACTGGGTGAAATTTGGCACCGGTTGAAGCGTGCCTCAAAAAGTGAATTATGGCACTGAGTGGAGGCGGATCTCGAAATCCATTGTAGCCGCCCGCGTTGAAGTTCTGGAAGAACTCACACATGTTGAATGTTCCTGCCTCTATGCGCTTGACACGATGCTCCTTCATCAACTCATCTAGTTGGTCTACGCCAAACTTAAATTTGTCTAGCACTATAGTGTAACACCCTAGGCAGAACCCAATTGTTAATGTAAATGAAAATGTACTTAATATGGTGAGTTGTTTGATATCATTTTTGTATGCACCTTCCATGGTATAGTGCGCAGATGTACTATGCACTAAAATGATGAAGTGTGCACATTCCAGGATACCATACATAGCAATCTTAAGTACGCGATGTTTTGAGGACAGGGAGCCTTTGTGTATATGTTGTGTTTTATAGTCTGGTTAGCCAGTTATTATAAGTTAGGAGGCTTATGTGTTGAATTAGGCCTGAGAGCTTACATTCTAAAGGTGAGTGAGCCTATTTATGTAATTATGCATATCATTAATATAAAATACATCGTTGTGTGTAGAGCGACCACGATAAAAGAGTATGTGGGACTAAACTCCACTAGTTAGGGAAAAGGGGGGATAAAAATTAAGGATAAGCTAGGGAGATTGAGTCAAAAAGGAATATTATATTAATATTCCTTAAAGTATAAAGTATGGATAATTATTTTATCCTAATTTCTAAGGATGGGGACAAGTTTGCCAAAGTAGCTCCCAACATGACAAATGTCAAGTTGGGAACATGCATGCATATAGTTTGGACTTAGTTCATTTTTCCATTCATTCATCCATTCCATCATTATTCGATCACTCATTTAGTTGTCCTATGTACCTTCATGTATGTGTTTCCATACCCGTACCTGTACCTAGTTAGCTTTGGAGCTAGACTGAAGAGGTGGGTTGTCAGGCTCGTGGGATACTAAAGAGGTGGGTTGTCGGGCCCCTGAGAAATTATCTCTAGGTGAGAGAATTGCTAGGAATTGATTTCCTAAAAGTGATAAACTGCAACTACAAGGCTCTGAGACTTCCTGTCCAGCCTATTCCCAAAGCCCTGGAAGGGAAGTGGGGCATCCGAGGGACTATTGAGCAGAGAAGGGGCACACTTCCTGGGGTGGGACATGCATGTGGGGAATGAGGGATTGTAGGATGTTAGTTTGATTTGGCACCTGTGATGAAGTCTTTCCTATTTTTTGTGATACATCATCCTGGTTAGGAATCCATTTACCCGGGTGGAGTTTAATCCTAGCTCGGGGGTGACCCACTACTGAGAGTGATGAGCAATGTGGTCTAAGGCTCGGAGGTTCGTGGAAGGTCTGCACACAGTTGGTGATATTCTTACCAAGATAAGTGTCAATTGTGTGTTAAATTACATGATGCATTATTATTTATGTGTTTATTTTTATGGGTTTATCTTATCTCTGGTTTATAACTGTCTTTATATTTATGGGTATTGCATGTCTATGTTGTATGTCTATGTTACTGTTATTTTCGTATGAATTTGTGCATTTACAGAATTTATTTTTCTATTTTGATTTATATATATAAAGTTCTGCAAGAGTTTATGTGTGTATACATTTTAATTTTCATACATTTCGAAAATTTTTACGTGGCGTATCCCAGTTGGATGATGGGGATGTTACAATATGGTATCAGAGCAATGAAATCTTTTCAGTGGCATGACCTGGCGTGGGTGGCTGAGTATGTTACATTATGTTATCAGAGCTCTAGTTTTCAAGACTTAGCCTTGATGGGCTGAGAAAGTTGAATTGAAGTGAAATTTCATAGAGGATTGATTTCGAAGTGGACAAAATTCAAGTTACAAAGTGTCCATGGTAAAAATTACAAGCAATTGCGTGGAATTGGGAAAAAACCCCAATTTTTGTTGTTAAATTCATGGGGAAATTGAGAAATTTGGCCAATTAGTGAGATATTCCAAATTTAATATATGTTCTAGCAAATTCAAGCCTAGAATTGGTAGAATTTGAAGTTACGGGGAAGCCATGACAGATGGAGTGAGATTAGTTGATTAAAATTTTCAATTCGTGAATTGAGTTTGGGAAAAATTCAACCAACAACGATTTGTTGTTGCAGAGGTTGAATTGTTGTTATCAGGGTGAAATTGAACAAATTTCATAGTTTCAAAATGTCTATGGTGAACATTGGGAACATGTTTGGCAAAAGACTCAATTTTTGTAGCGGAATTCACAAGGAATTGATGTGCATAAAATGAATGTGTGTCGATGTGCGCACTAAAAATGCAAGATGCATAGTGAAAAGCTTGTGATAGGTGGAAAAATATTGGCATGCAGGCGCACATGCTAAAATTTGGTGATGTGCTGTGTCGAGTGGCATTGTGCGAAAGAATAGTGGCATGTGGGTGCGCGCACTAAAATTTGACGTTGCTCCAGTGAAAAGTGGCATTGCGTGGAAAAATAGTGGTGTGCGGCTGCGCGCGCTAAAATTTGGCATTGCCCGATGCAGAGTGGAATTTCATGGAAAATATTGTCACACGGGTGTGTGCACTTAAAATTTGGCACTGCGCAGTGCAAAGTGGTAATGCGTGGAAAATATTGGTGTGCGGGTGTGCGCACTTAATTTTGGCACTGTACGATGCAGAGTGGTAATGCACAAAAACATTTGGCACACAGGTGTGCGCACTAAATTTAACATTGTGTGGTGCAGATTGAGTGGTGCATGAATAATAATGGTGTGCATGGTGTACACACGCATAATAATGGTGCATGTGGTGTGTGCAGTATTGACAGAGCGTAGAGGAATTTTGTTGTTGCGCACGCAATGTGGGTATATGTTGTCGCATGACAATTTAATTAAGGGTGTACGCAAAGTAATGATGCGCAGTGGGGACGTACTAAACTTTGGCATGGTGCAGTGCGTAGAGTGAAATGCACGCGAAATATTAGTGCATTACACAAAAATTGCACGCAACAGATATTAGTGCATGAACCAGAATTGTGCGCGGTGGATATTGGCCCACGACACAAAAGTGTTGTGCACCGGTTATTGGCGTGACAAAAAAGTGATCCACATTGGTTATAGGTGCGCGGATCATGAACTACCTATATTATTGTTATGCATGCTAAATATGGGTGTACAGGTTCAAATTTGTGTGCATGAAGTCATTTGGATGGTCTACAACAACAAAAAATGAGTGAAATTTTGTGACATTTTATATTGTTTGAAGGGCATCTTTTTGCGGTGCGTTTTTTAGGCCCCGAAGAACATTTTTAGCTAGTCAAAATCCCTAAGAATAGAGTGTACAAATGTACACTCTGTATTGGAAGATCAAATTAAAGATCCCTAAGAGAGATTTCTAATGGTGTAAATCGTTCGTCAAACAAAGATTTTATGAGGAAGTTACATGACAAACAATGGATGGTAAATTTTAAGACACAACTAACTTCGAAGGGCCATAAATTTCTGCTCCGGAATCAAATTGAGGTGCATGAGTAGTCTATGGAAATATATTGAACAATAAAAGAGATTCCTAGAGATGAATTAAATTTATGGACATGTTAAAAATGCTTAATATGGAAAAGAAGGTACATGTAACATTCCAGATCAAAAAAACTGATTGGCCTAGAACTTCAACATGTTGTAACTAGCATCCCAGAACCTAGAATGAGGTGAAACTTGGACAGAATGTCCAAAATATGTTTATTAAGAAACCCAATTGAGATACTACTAAAAATCTGATGGAGTAGGTTCAAAAATTCATAATTACAACACATAATTGCACCAAGTTGAAGAGTGAATAGAAAAATTAATGGACAATTTTCAAATAACCATAACTTTCTGCTCAAGACTCAGAATTGAGCATGAAAGCAGGCGTTGGAAAGGTGTTGGAAAGTAGAATATAATTATTTGAACAAAAAATTGATCTAGGAATTCAATTTTCAAGAAATCAAAAGAAATAATTCTGATGCATTATTAAACTAGAATGGTTCATATTTCATGAAATTGTTCAAATAGTTAGCCTGACCAAGTTTTGTTGGTTGCACATTTTGTAGAGTTAACAAAAACTAGATAAAATTAGAATTAACACAGAGTGCAGAGGAATGGAAGATGCATAGGGGGCTTACATCCAGGAATATGAGATTAGAGGGATGGACGTCCATATGGGCATTGAAGAAACAAACTCCAATGGACAAGGAGAAGGAAGGGATGAAAACATGAATATGGTAGATACCATTAAAAATTTGCAAAATGATGTCCAAATCCATAAATTTGATAATGAAAGGCATATGAGAGCCAAGGAGAAGCATGCGGAATTTAACATGAAGTTAATGCAGATCTTGAAGCTAATAGAAAATAAATTGGATAAGGAGAGTGGATCAAGAAAATCAGGAAGTCACAGGTATCTTGATCAGAAAATAAGAACCATAAGTGTTAGAATACATCACCATCACTCCTCGAGGAAGTCCAATAAGAGAGCACCCAAAAAATCAATTCCATCCCCTGTCAGGAAGCATAGGAGGTATGGGGTGGATGAGCTACGAGGATAAATGAACAAAATCAAACCTCCTACATTTGATGGTGAACACAAGAAGGATGAAGATGCAAAGACATGGTTGTTGGGCATAAGAAATTATTTTCAATTGCATATTTATTCTTCTCATGTAGAATGAAGAATTTCCATCTATCAAGTCAAGTGAAAGAAATCCATGTGGTGGGATCAACTTGTGCAGGTGAAACACATTAAAGAGAAAACATTTTACTTGGAGGGAATTCAAAAAGTATTTTGAAAACAAATACTAATAAATACTATGATAAGAAAATGAAAGAGCTCTTTGAACTCAAACTTGGGAGTATGACCATAGATGAATATGAACAAAGGTTTTTAGAACTGTTGAAGTATGTTTCTTTTATCAAGGATGAGACAATTAAGATTCAAAGGTATTTGAGTGGATTTCCCTCATTCATCAATGAAAAAATACAATATGATGATCCCAAAACATTGGGGGAGACCATAAGACGAGCTAAATTCCTATATGATCAGAAAAAATCAAGGCCAAATTTCCAAAAATTTTGGGAAGGAAAGAAGAAATTCAAGATGGATCGGAGGAAGAAGGGAACTAAGCCACCATTCTTCAGAAATAGTCATCAGGGACAACCAACCTCTAGAGAACCCAAAATGATTGAGACAGGGGGGAAAGGCTAAGGAAGCTACATATTCAATGTTGGGGTTGTAAAGGAGATCATATGTTTAGATATTTCCCTCACAGAGGTGAAAAAGTGAGGATTGTTCACAATTTACAGCAAGCTAAAACAGTGGAGGACATGGGAAAAAATGTACCAAGGATCTATGCAGCACTGGAAAACAAGAAAGCATAGTATCAATCACATATGATTGAAGTGAAAGGTATGATCAACAACCAAACTAATGTTATTTTAATTGATTCAAGAGATAGTCATAGTTATATAGATCCTAAGATGGTGGGAAGTTTTCATTTACCAAGAAGTAAGCATGGAAAATATTGGTTGGTGCAGTTGGCTATGAGAGACAAAAGAAAATTTAATGAGATGGTTAAGCCATGTCCTATGGACATGAATGGACTGAAAACTAGGGAGGATTGAACATCTTTCCTTTAGGTACCTATGACTGTCTAATTGGGATGGATTGGTTGTACCAACATCATCCTATCCTAGAATGTCATAAAAATGAATTAATTGCTTGGATGAGGAAGGGAACCTAAGGACAGTGCAAGGAATTCCCAGGGAAATAACCATCAAAGAAATTTCAACATTGCAGCTGAAGAAATGTTACAGAAAAAAGGTTTCAAATATTTGTAGCACATATGGAAGAGACAACTTAAGATAAGGTGTCAAATATTGAAGATTATACAGTCCTAAAAGAGTTTGAATATGTGTTTAAGGAAATACCAAGATTACCCCCCAAAAGTGACATGGATTTCTCCATAAATTTTATGCCTGGAGGAGCTCCAGTATCCAAGACTCCATACAAGATTAGTACACAAAAATTGAAGGAGTTGCAAATGCAAATTGAAGAGCTTCTGAATAAGGGGTATATACTCCCATGTGTGTCACCTTGGGGTGCCCCAGATTTATTTGTCAAGAAAAAGGATGAAACGTTGATACTTTGCATTGAATTTAGGTAGTTGAACAAGGTAACTATGAAGAATAAGTATCCTTTGTGAAGGATCGATGACCTCTTTGATCAGTTGAAAGATGCAAAAATATTCTCCAAGATTGATCTCGGGTCAAGTTATGCTCAAGTAATAATTAAAGAAGAATACATCAACAAGACTTCTTTCAGAACAAGGTATGGTCATTATGAGTTCACAACAGTTCCCTTTGGATTATCAAATGCACCAGTTGTCTTCATGTGTTTAATGAATGATATTTTCATAGAATACTTAGATAAGTTTGTCATTGTATTTTTAGATGACATTATTATATATTCTAATTTAAAGGAAGAGAATGAACAAAAATTGAGAATGGTATTGAAATTATTAAGGGAGCATCAATTATATGCCAAATTGAGCAAGTTTTCATTTTATCAGAAGCAAATTCATTATTTGGGACATATCATTTCAGAGGATAGGATAACAGTGGATCCTCAGAAGATAGAAGCAATTAGAGGATGGTCAACGCCAAATAATGTGACAGAGGTCATATCATTCATGGACCTTGCAGGCTACTATAGGATATTTATTGAAGTATTCTCAAATATTTCACACCCAATCACTTCCTTGCAAAAGAAGGGTGTGAATTTTTAGTGGAAATTGAATTGTGAAAAGAGTTTCCAACACTTGAAACAATTATTAACAAGTGCTTCAATACTAAGGATTGAATATCCAAATGAAGACTTCATTGTATGCACCGATGCATGTAACAAAGGACTTGGTGGAGTCCTCAGTCAAATTGGGTTTGTTGTATGTTATGAATCAAGGAAGTTGAAGGAGCATGAAAGACACTGTGCCACTCATGATTTTGAGTTGGCATCCATAGTGTATTCCTTGAGAAAGTGGAGGAACTACCTCATCGGAAAAAGGTTTGAGCCGAGGACAGACCACTACGGTCTGAAATATTTATTTGACCAACCAACTCTAAATGCTAGGCAAAACAGGTGGTTGGAATTTCTTATTTTATATGACTTTGATATAAAGCATATCAAAGGGAAAGAGAACAAATTGGCTAATGCACTCAGTGGAAGAGTGCATGAGTTGCATGCTACAACCATTGGCATGTACCGATTAGATTTGAAAGACAGAATTTTGGAGGCTGCAAAATCAGATTTGCAATACAAGGAGTTAGTGGGAAAATTACAGCAAGGTAATTTGCTACAGAAAATTGAAGACTTTAAGCTAGAAAATGATGAAATTCTCATATAACGGCATAATTTATGTACCAAATTCTCAGGATTTGAAAAATATGATATTGAGAGAAATGCATAATGTACCTTATGTTGGGCACCCAGGTTATCAAAAAACTATTGCAATTGTTAAGAGACAATATTATTGGTCAGTAATGAAGAAAAAAATTGTTGATTTTATTTCCAAATGTTTTGAATGTCAAAAGGTAAAGGTTGAGCATAGACAACCAACTGGTTTTCTATAGCCATTACCCATTTCTAAGTGGAAATGGGAAGTTGTAACAATGGATTTCATCACCAAACTACCCAGAACAATCAAGCAACATGATTCTATCATTGTAGTACTGGATAAGCTTACTAAAGTTGCACATTTTATTCCAGTAAAGATCACTCACAAGGAAGCCAACATTGTTGATGTTTATATGAGATAAATTTATCGATTACATGGTATACCGAACATAATTGTGTCTGACTAAGATTCAAAATTTACCTCAAATTTTTGGAAAGGATTATTTAAGGGATTTGAAACAGATTTGAATTTTAGTATTTCTTATCATCCAGAATCAGATGAACAAAAAAAGAGGGTGAATCAAGTGATTGAAGATATGTTGAGGATGTATGTGATCGATAAACCATCAAAATGGGAAGACTACCTACACTTAGTAGAGTTTTCTTATAACAATGGGTACCAAGCATCTCTAAAGATGAGCCCATTTGAGGCACTTTATGGAAGAAGGGATAACCCAGTAGATAGAGCAGTGTTTGGGGCAGATTTACTCAGGGAAATGCAAAAGCAAATGTTGAAAATTAAATAGAATTTAAAGGTTGTCCAAGAAAGGAAGAAAAGATATGTTGACAAGGGTAGTACTCACAGGGAGTTTAAAGTGGGTGATCATGTATTCTTGAAGGTTGAGGCCAAAAAGAGTTCGCTGAAGTTGGGAAACTATTCCAAGTTGGCAGCTAGATATTGTGGACCATTTGAAATCCTAGAAAGGATTGGTCCAGTAGATTATATGATTGTATTGCCTGCATAAATGTCTGTTCATAATGTATTCCATGTATCATTGATCAAGAAATATATACCTCATGCCAATCATGTAATTGATTGGAATGTGATTCAAGTGGATCAAGAAGGTGCTATCGAACTTCATCTCATATGCATTATAGACCATAAAATAAAAAAACTCTGGAATCAAGCCATAGGGCATGTAAAGGTCAAATAGACCTGGTATGGTCATGAGGACACTAATTGGGAGCATGATGATGCAATGTGGGAAGAATACCCACATCTTTTTGAAGATTTTGAAAATCTTGTTGATATGTGTACATAATGCACTAAGGACAGTGTATAAATAAGGGGAGGGGATTGTAACACCCCTAGGTCGAACCCAATAGTAAATGTAAATGAAATTGTATTTAAGTTGGTGAGTTGTTTGATATCATTTTTGTATTCACCTTCCATGGTATAGTGTGCACATGTACTACACACTAAAATGATGAAGTGTGCACATTCCAAGATACTGCGTGCATCAAAATTAAGTGTGCGATGCTTTGAGGCCAGGGAGCCTTTGTGTATATGTTGTATTTTATAGGCTGGGGAGGCAGTTATTATAAGATAGGAGGCTAATGTGTTGAATTAGGCTGGAGAGCCTAGTTGCTAAAGGAGAGTGAGCCTATTTATGTAATTATGCATATCATTAATATAAAATACATCGTTGCGTTTAGAACGACCATTATAAAAGAGTATGGGGGACTAAAATCCACTAGTTAGGGAAAGGGAGGGCTAAAAGTTAAGGATAAGGGGATAAGCTAGGGAGCTTAAGCCAAGAAGGAATATTATAAATTAATATTCCTTAAAGTATAAAGTATGGATAATTATTTTATCCTAAGTTCTAAGGATGGGGACAAGTGGGCCAAAGTATCTCCCAACGTGACAAGTGTCAATTTGAGAACATGCATACATATAGTTTGGACTTAGTTCATTTTTTCATTCTTTTATTCATTACATCATTATTCACTCACTCATTTAGTTTTCCTCTATACCTTCCTGTACCTATTTCCATACCCATATCCATACCTATACCTAGACCTAATTAGATTGGGATTTGGACTAAAGAGGTGGGTTGTCAAGCCCGTGGGATACTGAAGAGGTAGGTTGTCAGGCCCGTGAGAAATTCTCTCTAGGTGAGAGAATTTTTGGGAAATGATTTCCTGAAGGTGTTAAATTGTAGCTACACCGCTCTAAGACTTCATGTCCGACTATTGCTAAATCCCTTGAAAGGAAGTGGGGTAGCCGAGAGATTGTTGAGTAGAGAAGGGGCACACTTCATGGGGTGGGACAGGCATGTGGGGAATGATGGACTATAGTATGTTAGTTTGAGTTGGCACATGTGACAGAGTCTTTCCTGTTGTCTATGATACATCATCCTGGTTAGGAATCCCTTTAACCGCATGGAGTTTAGTCCTAGCTCGGGGGTAAACCTCTACTGAGAGTGATGAGTAGTGTGTTCTAAGGATGGGAGGTTCATGGAAGGTCTGCATGCAATTGGTGATATTCTTACCAAGATAAGTGTCAATTGTGTGTTAAATTACATGATGCATTATTATTTATGGGTTTATCTTATGTGTGGTTTATAATTGTCTTTATATTTATGGGTATTTCCTCTCTATGATGCATGTACATGCTATTGTTATTTCCGTATGAATTTGTGCATTAAGAAAATTTATTTGTCTATTTTTATTTTTATGTATAAAGTTCCACAAAATTTTATGTGTGTATATGTTTTAATTTTCATACAGTTTGAAATTTTTTACATGGCATAGCCTAGTTGGATGTTGGGGATGCTACAATATGGTATCAGAGCAATGAAATTTTTTTCGGTGGCATGAATCGACCTTGGTGGCCGTGTATGTTACACTAGTGACTTGTCATTCCCTAGGAATCCTACTGGATCAATGAAGGTCCACTACATCACATATCTTCACTTTTGTCTTCTGTCCCTTTCAATCTTTTGCATGTCGACCATTGTTTAGTAGAATTTCATTCTCCTTGTAGTTATTTTCTTTATTTACACATCCAAAGTGTGTTCTATTTGTGTCATGGGTGATATCCTCTCTTTTCTTAGCATGTTTATAATTATTCTTTGATGTAGGTCAAATAGGTTTTCTTTACTCTGCTTCATCCATCTCATCAATAATTACCCCTCAATCCCTGACCTCATTCTTCTTCAAGGTTGTCGATGGTAGCACAATCAATCATATTCATTTTTGCATAAAATAATCCCACAATTCTTGATTTTTCTTGCAGTCAACATTCAACAATTCCTCCCACTCTTCTTGTTTTTTTTTCTAGTCAGTATTGATTGTTGTTGTTACAGAAGCTCTATCTATACTAAATAGTTTGGAAAAATCCTTTGTGAATTAAGAATTTGTGTAGCAGGAATGATACTATACAAAGGAAGGTACAATGTAAATCATCGTAGAACCTTCTTTTCATGTCAGTGACAGACATGCTTTCTACGATTTTTTGTTCCTCACATAATTTTTATTCCATTTTGTCTATCTACTCATATAATTTTGTTCATTTTCCAATAATAAAATTGGACATAAATGGTTTGTCCTTCATGATGAACTATTGATGTGGCTCACTCAATGTACTTTTTCGTCTCTTCAGGGATTGCTTCTACAATTTTTTCATGAGTCTTTGTAAAACATTGAGCCATTTCTTTCTCGAGAGTTAGATGATTTATTCTAGAATAGTCTTTACATAGTTTTATAGTTTCCTCTCCCACCACTCTCAAGTCTCCTCTAAACTCAACATTTATGCATGCATACAATTATGGCACAAAAATTCGGGTTCATGTACTACTGAAAAATGCAATGAATGGTGTAATCTAATGGATTACAAAATGAAGTTACGAGTAGAGCACATACATATAATATGCATAAACCGTGATATATCAATATACAAACAAACATTCAAAGAAGGAGATAGAGGAGAAGAGTAGTACTAGAGATATATTTTGGTAGTCTTTTACTATATGAGATCAAGAATAGATATTCTTCCTTGTTACATCAATGAACACATCTATTTATACATCGATTCAGTGGGTAGGTATTCACAACTGATCCTAACTACCATGATTCGTTGACCAACTCAACTTACTTAATCTAATCTCATTCACATTGGACTAAAAATTTACCTTGGTCTACTACTAGGCCTAATAAAATATCCATTTCCCCATAAATTTTTCATCTCAACATAAACATCTTGTATTTATTAAAGATATCACAAAGTCACTAAAAGTATTGTAGGAAAGAATAATTTGATGTCAACACAACACCTTTTTACTAACCAAATTATATGATGAAATGAAGATTTCTATAAGGGATAATTTTAGGGGTTAATTTTCCATGTTTTTTCCCAAAAATGATTCACTAATTTCCAATTTTTATAAAATTGATTCACCCAAATTCTATATAATAAAATGATTTTATCTTCAAAAACCCCAACATTTTATAAAAACTGTATAAAATCCTTAGAAATTTGAATATTTTTACGAAAATATAGGAAGGAAACACATGTTCTTAACCATGTTCTTAAAATCTTTCAACCACTCGTCAGAGTTACCTCGAAATATCCATCAACAAGAAGAAGAGAGGGTACAACAAGTTTCACGATCAGTTGAATGTTCACGTGCCCGAGAGTTGGGCAACAACACGGACGTGAAGAAGCCAAATAATTACGGGATCATCATTTACAAGCTTTTGACTATAGGATTGACGATTTGATCGTAGAAAATGACGTAAAATGTATTATTTATGACGGAAACCAGATTGTCGCTTTTAGAAGCGATGGAGATTGAATGCCAGCTTTTATTGTCGATCATAAAGGCCCACACTCTACAGAATGCCCGGCGTAACAGCTATGTCTCTTACAGATCCTTGATAATCGGTATCACTGTTTTCATGTACCAGTGTGGAAGTACGAGCACACACATAATCGATTATAATATTTGAAATGGCATCAATAATGGCAGGAATAACTACAAATCACAGAAAGCCTTTTCTTGAAAATTCCAACTTAAAAAATTAGGATTTTGGTGTTCCAAATTGCACCGGCATGACTTACACTTTGAGTGAGTGTATATTCACGTTTTTTTAATATAAAAGTGTCGACAATCACGCATGATTTACCAAAATCAATTTGACTGAGCGTATATTCAAGTTTTTCTGAATTTAAAAAGTATAGGTAATTGTTTGCAAGTTGCTGTTGGTTTAATTTTTAAGTTTCGAATTCTAAGGAATATCAACATGGTGATTTAGGAGAATATATCTAACAATGAAAAAGAAGAAATTTTATTGGGAATTTATTCCAAACTCAATGGAAAACTGTATAATAAATGTTTACTTGTGCATGATCATCGACTTAGTTTTACCATGCGTCTATGATAGACAATTAAGGCAACAATATGGATTTGGGATGGAAGTGATGGATAAGTAGTTATCAAAGCATGCAGGTTGTGATGCCTACTATTTAGATAAAAAAAAATATGTTGATGTTTGGACAATATTGGGAAAACATTTTATTATATTAATTATTAAAAATAGAATTATTGATTATTAAATAATATATATAATAAGTAAATGATAATAATAAATAGTTATTGATTATCCATGGTACTCATCTTTTCATGAATGATCACCATATGTTTTCTATATATGGAAAACTCATCATTATAATAACATATAGAATATACAATATTATCTCATATAGGAAAATCAACATGGGCTTGATAGCTTTATTTTTATCAAGAATTTTTAAGACTGTAATATGTATTGTTATGACATCTACACTAGTAAAGAGCCCAGGTATTGCACTTATGAGTATTTTGTTTTTGGTCTTTGAATATCTGATCTCACATATAGGAAATTTGCATTTCTCAAAGTAAATTACTACCATTGTATGCATGAGTTTGATGAACATTGTTCATACATGTAATTATTGAAAGCATGTTTATAATTTTGGGGTCTATTGTTGCTTGTGCACATTGTTAGTCATAATGGCATGAAGCCTCTTTGTGCAAGAACCATTTGAAGAAATACATTGCGAATCTTGACGTTGTGTTGTTGAAGAACGAGCGGTATGATGGTGACTGAGGTTGATTCACATGTGAATAATGCACCAATTTAGACAATCAACAATGTGAAAATTCATTGTGACTATTGTAAGTGGAATATTGGTTAAAACATACAAGCCAATAAATGGATATCATATAGAGAGGGAGGTTGTACTACATCCAAAGGGAGCAGAGATTGAGTTACCCTTAGAGAAGGAGGAAGAACTACCTTCAGTGTCAGAGGAAGCAGAGACAGAAGAGGAATCACCTCTATCTCTAGAGGGAATAATTGTTGAACCACTCTGAGTTCTCGTACTGGCATTCCCCTATGGCATGAATTGTGACCTAATTAAGAGAAAGAGATACAAGATTAACATTCTTCTATAGAGCATGTAGAACCTGATTAGAAGAATGGTCCATATAGCCCATGGAATGACATTCTCCCTAGAGGGTACTATGTGGACTAGTAGGGGGAATGTGGACTTCATACTAACATTCCTCAGATGATCAAATGAAGGAACCAAGACATTGGTTTCATGAAGAAACCTTGATATGTCTTGTTAAACATTGGTCCCATGAGGGATCCTTGATATGTCTTGGATATATGTTTCATGAGTGAACCACAAGATGTCTAGTATGGACACAGTTCATGAGTGAAACCTAAGGTTAGACACTTCAGGATATTTGGGTGTCGAGTATAAATTCATGTACCCAAGGAGAAAAGGACCAATATAGACCCTTCAAGAAGAAAGGGTACATTTTTTAGGTACAATGAGTCTTCAAAAACATACCAGATCTACATCCCTAGTCAAAGACAAATCGAGGTGAGAACATATGTTAACTTTGAGAAAGAGGTAGCCTTTAAGAGATCTAGAGGATGTTGCATGGAAATTGATAGTGAGAGACAGGAAGAGATGGTGTCTTCTCACCCTCACCCTCCAAAATTTAAGAGGGAGACAGTTGATCCTATTGATCTAACTGATCTTGTTAATCTTGTAGCTCCAGTTAATATTCCCAAATATATTTCATTAGGTTGGAAGAGACCTACACGGGCTCGTTAAACTCTGCAGGAGGAAGAAGCACATGCATCCCCTTGTGATACCTTTAGAGGGAGCAAGAGAAATCAAAGATATTTCTTCTATGCCACATCTATGAGCCACATCATTGATTTTGAGCCTTCCTTTTATGAGGGGGCATCTAGTAAGCCAATATGGAGAGATGCAATGATGAAGGAGTATCAGTCCATCATGAAAATTGATGTGTGGAATATTCTTCTGAGACTTGAGGGGAACTTTGTAGTGACTTCCAAGTGGAACTATAAGATCAAACACAAAGTTGATGGGATCATTGAGAAGAAAAAAGCAAGATTTGTTTCTAGAGGATTCTCTTGGGTGGAGGGAATAGATTATGATGAGACATTTTCTCATGTTGCTCAGTACACTTTTATCCGAATGATTATTTCCCCTAAAACATTATTGGGTTGGAGAGTATATTAGATGGATGTGAAGACAACATTTCTCAATGGAGAGATTGAGGAAGAAGTATACATCAAGAAACTAGATGGTTTTGTGATACATGAGAAGGAGTCTTGTGTGTGTAGGCTGAAGAAGGAATTGTATGGAATCAAGAAGACACCTCAATATTGGTATGCAAGGATTTATGGAAATCTGATGGGTTTGTTCTTTAACAAAAGCGTTGTTGATCCCAACTTGTACTACAAGATTGTTAATGACGAGTCCCTAATTTTGGTCCTCAACGTTGATGATTTATTTCTCACCGGTACAAAGAGCCTTATTGTTGAATGCAAGTATGCTTTGGCCTCTGAGTTTGAGATGAAGGACCTTAGTATGATGCACTACTTCTTGGGACTAGAGGTGTGGTAGAGAACTGATGAGATCTTCCTAAGTCAAGGGAACTACACTGAAATAGTTTGGGATGATGAACTATAAACCCATGGCTACACTAATGGTGAATAATCTGAAGAAACTAAGTGTGTCTTCTTCTGATTCCAACGAGATTGATCTGACCTTGTAAAGGAAATTGATTGGATCATTAATGTATCTGGTTAACACCAAAACAGATATTTTCTATGAAGTGAGTGCACTTAGCCAATTTATGACTCAGTCGAGATAGACACACTGGATTGTTGTGAAGCATGTGTTGAAATACTTGCAAGACACATTTGGACATGGTATGAGATATACTTACATTATTGACTTGAGATTGAAAGAATATATTGACTTTGATTGGATAGGGAGCGCAGTGGATAAGAAGAGAACCTCTCGGTGTTGCTTCACTTTGGGATTTGTCATGGTCTCATTGTGCAGTAGGAAGTAGACTTATGTGGCTTTGAACAATGTAGAAAAAGAGTAGATTGCATTGAGTGTGGCAATCCATGAAATAATGTGGCTTTGCAAGCTCCTTGCATATTTATTTGGACATGTGTCGGATTCCACCGTTATTCATTGTGATAACCAGAGTTGTGTGAAGATCTCATAGAATCCAATGTTTCATGAAAAATCGAAACACATTGAGATCAAGTACCATTACATCCAATATGTGGTGCAGAAGAAGGAAGCATCGGTGCAGTACCTTCCTACAGATGAGGAGGTTGATGATGTTCTTACTAAACTAGGATGAAGTTTGAGGACTTTCGTGACAGACTTGGCATGGCAGAGAATACCTCCCTCGCAAAGAGGGAGTGTTGATATTTGCAACTTCTTGAGACATTTTCCAGATCGTACACCTCTGTGACTGAGTTGAGTTGATCTATGAGGACACTTATTCGAGAAGGGATAAGTGGGTTTCAGCTTATAACCCAACGCCCATTGTGGGGAGCACATGAAGACATATCAAGGAACTTGAGCTTGACGCCACACACTATGGGGAGTTGACCATAGTGTCTCTAGAGGGAGTAACCTCTAGAAGTCCACATGGGAGTGACATGTGTGACATGCATTCTCCAGATCGCACTCCTCTGTGACAAAGTTGAGTTGATAAGTGGGACACTTATCCTAGAAGGGATAAGTGGGTTTAGTCTTATAGTCCAACATCTATTGTGGAGAGAACATGAGGATATGTCAAGGAAGTTGAACTTGACGTCACACTCTATGGGGATTTGACCCTAGTGTTTCTAGAGGGAGTGGCCTCTAGAAGTCCACATGGGAATGTCATTATTACAATTGTTGTGTACCACTTTTAGTAGTTGTGCGTAACTAGACAATACTTGTGTGCTACTGGCAGTGGTTGTGTATCACTAGAGAGTAGTTGTGCACTACTATGGAAAGATACCTCCCTAGCTAAGAGGGAGTGTTGATGTTTCAGCATTGGGCAAACATTCTCCTAGATTGGGCTACAGACCAAGGGATATAAGATACATTTATCACAAAGGTGTACTTGTGGTAAATGGGCCCAGGCGTAGTCCTTCTTTTATCATGATAAAGAATAATATGGAGTTGACATACTTGAGGTGCTTTCCATGTGCCAGTTAGCATCAACTTGACGTTCACTCACAAGTGTGTACCTATGGTGAACGATCTGTGTGTGGTATTTCTCCTAGTCATGGTTCTTTGACAAGGAATAATAAAGAGCCAAGATGTTATATGCTATCACATGCGGACCTAGAGTGAGCTTGATCTTAGAGAGAGTCATTTGGCTTAGAGGGAGAGCCACAGAAGGAGTTTCCCCTTGGTTCAGGTGGGGGAGAGACATCTCCCAAGACTGACAAAAAAGTGTTATGAGTCTAGGGTGAAGTTTGTACACTTCAGAGATGAGATTGACATGATGCAGAATATCTCCCTCGTTGAGAGGGAGTGCTAATGTTTGGACAACATAGGGAAGACACTCTCTTAGATTAATAATCAATAATTATATTATTTATTTTTAAATAATATATATAATAGCTAAATGATAATAATAAAGAGTTATTGATTATCCAAGGGACACATCATTTCATGTATGCTCACCATATGTTCTCTATATATGGAACACTCATCATTGTAATAACGTATAGAATATAAAATAGTATCTCATATAGAAAAATCAACAAAACATTCCCAAACAAACCATCTACAAGTGTGCCCAATACGTTCCAAATGAACACATCAAATATGGCCCTAAAAATAGCTATCATTGTAAAGAAGAAGAGAACAATTCAATATTCATATCTTATTAACAGTAAAGCTTTTATATGCACATTCAACTTATATCTTCCATTATGTACGTCCTAAACATACCTAATGAGCTCCAAATAAACCTCTTAAATGCTGTCCTATTAATAGCTATCAATAACATTGATATAGATGTTTTCCTCAAGTTGTTAAGCTCCTTAATGAGCTGTTAGCACCCTTGACATTGAAATTTGAAGATATCCATTGTCAATAGTTATAACGATTATCAATTGGAAATGTATAAATACAAATGGAAATATTTCATTATTTTTTATTTTTTTTAAATAAACATTTCGATTTTTTAATAAAAAATGCTCACAGCCACGAAATAATATAATGTAGTATAACGTATAATTACATGTTAAAAGTTTAAATGGTTGAAGTGCTCTTCATAATTAACGGGTCACAATAATTTTTAACGGTGTTTGTCGATGAAAATTCCTTGATGCAGATTCCAACATTGTCGCACAAATATCCGATATGGGTGCTTCCCTGTATATCTTTAAAAAAAGATATTTTAAAAAAAAGCACCTCCAAAATAAAAGCTTAGTTATAGAAAATGAAAATTGCATTTTCTAATAAAGCCTTTTCACAGAAAAAAGAAAAGTGCATTTTCACCAACTGACATGTAAAAACATTTTTCCCAGTTATCATCTGTTGAGCCGTTAACCCACAGAGATCTGAAAACATAGCAGAGAATCAATTAAACAAACACACACATATCACACAGGAGACACATTGATTTACGTGGTAAAACCCT
>ML780100.1:8354-21246 GCA_009831015.1 Picea engelmannii
TCCATAATGAGCAATGAAGGAAGAGTGATCTATGAACAAGGACACAAACTAGTCTACATTAGCATGTATGTATGCATCCTCTTCCCAAAATACACACTCATTACCTTATACACTATTATCTAGGTCTATCTCTCCTTGTGATGGCATCCCCTATCCTTCCTCAACCAGGAAAAACATCTCCCCTCATGAAAAATCTTTCCAGGATCATTGGTTGGGAATGAGCCTCCTTACATCATATTAGACAATTGTTCACCTCTCCTCCCTAGCTACAATTGAACCTACCATTCACCAACCCCCTCCATCCACTGTATATGCATGCCCTGTGTCTTCTCTTGTCTCTCCACATAGCTTGTCAACTCCACTTTCAAACTCTCCCTCTAACATGATCGACATACTTGCTAGTCTCAAAACTACACCCCCTTTTCCTACATAAAACTACACCCCTTCACACATGTCTTCTCGTAAATGTAAAGAAAATTTCCTCAAAATATCCAAAGAAAGCATGAAGGCTATCATGGACCCCTCCCTCTATAGATAAAATGTGTTACTATACATAGGAAAATACCTTATAGGGCGCTTCCATGTGTGGCAGCTTCAAGAAGTAGACCTCAAAAAGTGGGCTTGTAGAACCTGGGAGCATGTTCTTGGTTATAACCCACTTATCCATGTAGGTGCAAGAGGGTGTTGAGCGCTCAACACACCCTAAAAGATTTTAAATTTTTTTCTCTTTTGGGTACACTTGTTTTCTTCTTTCTTTTTTCTTAATTGAGTCTGTTGTGTAGGGGTCATTAAGTTTTTTTTCCATGGACCTATTGAATTGAAACTTTTTCTCTAAAAAAGAACTTGGCATTTTAACTAAGAATTCACAGCTAAAATTGTGACCCACACACTTATTTTCGGAATTGACGAAATACGAGCAGTAAAATGCCCACATAGCAACGATAATTGTCGATGTATCTTCAGCATCAATGAAATATGAAAGGGGAAAACACTAACGTGGGCCATAATGAACCTTTGATCACCGATTACTGATTCGTTGTTCAGAGTCGGTGAAATCACAAAGATTTAAATTGTGGAAATTTTCACATTGACACATCTCCGAGCACCTATGACTATTGCATTTTCGACATTGACAACTTGCAAGGAGGGTAATACGGGAACACTTGTTTCAACATCTTGCCAATATTCGATCCTCGATACTTCTTCAACATCGGTGGGGTATGACATGTTTTTCAAAGCACATATCTCACAAAAATCCTCGATTTCGAATAAACTCTTAGGCGAAGGAGCCAAATTCAAATGCCATGTGTCTTTTCCGCGTAGGCAATTTGTACGGCCTAGTTTCATCCTAAACCACATTAGGTTTCCCCATGTCCTAACCACACTTACAGGTCATCATTTCCACATCAACAGTGTATGACAAGATGGATCAACATTGGAGCTTTTGCCACAAGATATCAAACAAACGTTGTCTAAGAAAAACATCAACCATCGATCCACTCGTTTAAATTAGCAGAATGATGGGACGTTTTCGACACAAAATAAGATCAGATTCTATCATTTAATAGGCCAATTAATGTCTCGCTCTGCATACATTGTTGTCCCACGCACCGACCGAATAAAAAGTATTTTAAATTGTCGATGAACCACAACGTAGCCCGCTCCTGCACCGCCAGCCTACGACCGCATTTAATCCTGAGCATAATGCGGATGCTTATGATGAATTGTGTAAAACCGCATTTACGCCCCGAATTGAAGAACTGATGCAATAAGGTAAGTATTCTCTGTTTTTAAATTACTAAGACAGTTTTGAACCCCAATCTTAAAAAATTGATTAAAAATTGATTTTGTAGTAAAATTCTATGAGTTCCATGACACCAGCAGATTGATGGCCTCATGGTGGAAGGAAGAAAAACAATTCACAAACTAGAGCAATGGATGGTATCGGACAACAAACCTAAGGGAGTGTTGGCAGCCAATACACATTTTTCTACTGTTCTTACAAGCTGCCCACACCAGTGTTTTGCAAACCTTAATTTTCGTCGCAATTCTCAAATAAAACGACACTTTTATTTTTGTGCTATTTTCACACTTACTTTCGTTCCTGTTTTCACGATTGCAAGCGTGAAAACTTGGTTTTCAAAGTCACATTAAAATCATTGTTGAATTTTCGTTATCATTCTTGTTGATATGTCCATTGCATTTATATTTTATTTATCATTATGCAGTTGGCAAGACCTTTTGATCTGTACTCATTTGACATTCTTTGATTGATTATGTAATTTTGTTTCATGAGTGTTTGAGTTTGTGATGCATTGGTGATTGGATTTACATGTTCTTTCATCTTTTCACTTGGCACATTGGTTACATAAAAAACGCATTGGTGTTATGGTTAAACCCTTGGTATGAATCGTTCTATACAACACATGTCACACCCTTGGCATTGGTTTCAATTCATTTGTTTGGTTTTAAAACTATGGTATAACTATTGCTCGTGCGAATGTTTAATCCACTTACCATTGATTCCATTGGTTGATTGAATTGCATAATTGTAACACTTATACATTGTGTTTTGAATAGCTAAACGCATCGGTGGTTATACTATGAGTAATAACTATTCTGCATGGCTTGAAATACCTCCACCACCTTCGCACGATGACATTAATGTCTCTCCCCTATCTCTGTTTCACCTCTGCTAGTTTCAGGTAAGCCTGCGAGCATCCTACCCCTTTGTTTACGATGTTCAAACCCTAACCCCTGCACCTTGCTCACCGTGTGCTTCTGTCCATGGCACCGGTGGTGCGAATTGAGTCGAATGGTAGTCAATCTCCGTTACTCTTTGATAACGCCCGTAAGGATTTACAAGATAATGGCTGGCTCATGTTTATATATAGGTTTGAGGGTTTCAACCTCACTGTTGCACAACAATTCGCCCTTACCTTTTATGGGTGTAGGGCCAAGGTAGGTGACATTCAGCTTGAGTTGGATGAAGAGTTCATAAGCTCTACCACAGGATTGGCATCCACGGACCAGCGATGGTTTAAAAACTCTAAAGGCGGCGAGGTGCCATGGCCTTTGTTGTTCGTATCATGAAAGGTCACATCCTATGACAAAGGTATGCCTATTTCCATGCTTAAACCTAGGTGGCATGATCTTTTGATAATAGTAAAACAATTTGTGACCTGTGAAGGTCGGTATGGGTTGGCTTTTCTTTATCACCTTCGACTGTTAATGAATTTTATGGGCTATCCATTGAATATGCCATTTTACTTCTAGCATAGTCTTTATAAAATGGCTAAGAGGTACAAACGTGGGAAGGTCGACAGCAACTTGTTTCACCATGGCTTGATTAGACTTATCGTCGTTCATCATTTAAACCTCCATGATGATAATTGGCAATCTTTTCTTTCTCAAAATGGCTTTATCGATTCAGAATCTGTCCAAATTGACAAGCCTATGGTCAGCGAGACTAACGTAGGGTCACCCGTGCCTTTCCATGCTCTGCTACCCTCTCCCAAATCCTCGGTCAACCCTGATATCGACCTACCCGACATTATAACAGACAAGGTTGAGGCTGTAAAAAAGCCTGTGAGCAAGAAAGTCAAGGGTAACTCTATTGTCGATAGAAAAGGTAAAAAGAATGCTTGATTGATATTGAGACTTTCTCGGAATAAACCTAAACCAAATGCTGATCAAAAGCCCATAGTCCTCAGCGAAGACTCGGACTCTGATATCGAGCGCTTCTTGGCTGGCGAATACCCTTATTCCCGTGGTGTGTGTTCTAAGCCACCCTATGACTTTGTTTCTAATTTACCCCCTTGCCTAAAAGACAATCCTAGCTACCTAGGGATCAAGCTACCTAATGGAACCCTCAGTGATCTAAATCAACCCTCGCCTGCAATTTCGAAGCCCGAGCAGACAGCATGTGTTCAATGTAATGTGTGGCTGGAGCGCTACTATATCGACGTTCCCTTTTTACAGTCAAAAATTAAGTCTGTGGAAAACCAAGTCACAGTGTTGTTGAGAGAAAGAGACAAACTTCAAGCTAATGACAAGAAGCAGAAAACCACTGGTTCGATCGTTTTTAGGAATGTCAAGTCGGCGATAGCCTTCGTCAATTCAAAAATATCATGACCAAGTAGTTTGTTGATTATCCAAGTATGAATTTCATTATCAATTTCACTTTCTGAATTGCTAGGATTAGTATAATGAATTGAGTTTGGTTTTCAATTAGCTCTGTCCATTGTTCGAGATGACTCTCTCATAGTTTGATTATCAAAAACGGTTATGTTGTGGATCCTGTACATTGCTTTCATTTTGCTAAAATTAAATGAAATTATGATTTGGTTATATGATTTCGGCATGCCCACTTTAGCAATTGATTGGTTTTCTTTGGGTTTTGATTAGTTTTGAATAATTCTATTGGTTTGAATTAACGAAATCAATGGGTTTTGCTTTCGCTTGGATTTTGTTTGTATCTAACGAGAACAAGAGGTTTTTACGCTAAAATTAGAATATGGTTTTGTTTTGATTTAACATGATTTTGTTGAATATCAACGGTTCTGATTTAGTTCTTGAGATTTGAGTTTTGAAACGATTTCATAGGATTGAATTGGCTTGATAAATATGATGTAGTGGAAAAACGACTCTGTTTTATCAACATTCTCGTTTGGATTTGGATTATATCTGACCTGTGCAAAAGATCTCTTCACCAAAATCATGGAACTGTGTTGATTCATAACGATTATGTCAAACTCAAACTGTTCGATTCACTCTTGCTGCTGCATATATTGAGTTAGCACGATTTCTTTTATGAGTTAGATTCGATTTGATTTTGATTTTATCTCTGTTGATTTCGGGTGAGAAAATTCAGCTAATAGTTCGTTTTGAAATGAATTCGAGTAATGATTTCGTTGAATATCAATTGATTGTGTTTGCCCCAATTGGCAATAACAAACATTTGACAAATCCCACATACCCTGTTATCAACTGATTAATCCTATTACGATTTCATTTATGACAATTTAAATACCAATTTTGATCTGATTTGCTAATAGCCTGGGTCCTTTGTTTATGTCAATACAGTTATATCAATCTGAAAACGATCTTGTTGGTTTCGTGTGGATTCAATCGTGTTTTCTGTTAATGGATGAGGCATCATAAATGATTGCATATGATTTGTTTAATTGTATCCATTCCAATTGGTTTATGAAAACGATTTTATTGCTATTGAGTTATCCAATACGATTTTGTATACCCAAATTGGTGATAACGAATTACACAGAGTGCATCCATCTTTGTTATTATTTGAATACGATTTAGCAAGTGTCGATTTGAATGTTGTTTTTAGCAATCAAGTATTGGTTTGGTAGTTTGGATTTAAATTCTTTAAGTTAGAATTAGATTTTAAAATGATTCTTTGTTTGATTTAGACCAGCTACAAAATCGCAGGATTCTGTAGCTAGTCTTAGAAATTAGATTTTTATCAATTTTAGTAATAAAATATCCTTTTAACTTGCCTATTTTTGTCCTCTTTCAGGTACATTCGAATTGCAATAATCAATTGGGCATGTTGTGGCAGTCTAGGAGATATTTGTGTGATCTAGTTTTTATTTTTAAGTTGTTAGTTTGAGTTAGAGATAGAAACTTGGGATATTTTCCCAGATTTGTGTAAACAGTTTTGATAACTTCCACAAGGATGTTTTACCTTGTGGAAGGTCTTTAAATACTTTTCATTTTGTAATAAACATCATCATCCTCACTGTGGGAGAACCAGACTATGGATTTATGATACAGACTGAGATGAAAGTTGATGTCTTGTAACAGCTTTCGCTTTCAATATATCAAACTTTTGTATCAAGTTTTATTCATATCATTTTGCAATTGATTATAGACTACTTTAGCTATCGTAATCTATTGCATGTTGATGTGACTTGATTAATGTGTTATCCATATCTGATCTCTTTTATTATTTAAAAATACAGCAATTACTTGTTTCAGTTAATGAATCACAGATTTCTCTTCTTCGTTAATTGGATCATTTTGTACAAATCCTTGCAAGCAGATTTATCTAAATGTTATGATTTGTAAATTATAAGATTGTTGTAACTTTTATGTCTTGTTTGTTCTATTATCAATATTCAAAAGAGCACTTGTTGCTTACTGTTTACTAGAGGCTGGCAGAGGATTGATGCGGGTTTCCTCCCATCGAACAGCTAAACTGGATTCTTTACACATGACAAATTGGAAAGCGTTATTACAGGTTAGCTTATTAGTATAATTTAATTAGTTTAGATAGATATATGCATAGTTTATATTTGTAGTTAGAGTTATTATTTTAATTGCTTAGCTTAGATAGTTTTTCAGTTTATTTATTTTTTTCATAAAATTATAAAATCAAAAAACAAATAGTCTAGTTGTCTTAGGACAGATTACAAATGAGTTTTGCAGGTTTTCATTCAAATCTGTAATTTGTAAATATTGTACATTTGTAATTAAATTTGATTTTGTTAGTAATTGAACATTTGATTTTATAGAATTATAGTTGTGTAGTATTAGATAGTAGATTGTATGTATAATAGTTTAGATTTGTTTATTAGTTTGTGTTAATTGTTATTTTTCATTTAGATTAGTTAATTTAGAGTAGTTTTCCTTTTGTTTTCTTAGGACTTAGATAGGATAACGGAGCCACTAAACCCGTCAGGGTGGGTTATCCCAAACGGCTTGGGTTATTTAGACAACCTCGGATCGGATACACTCTCCCAGTTGACGGACGGTCAATTTCGCCCGTCAACAGGGAGCCATAAATCTATTTAATGGGTCCATTCTTCCGATTGTACGGGGAGAGGGATTGTGCTAAGAATTTAGAGGCATGGATTCCCCTGGCATACACTATGGCCATCTCCAGGAGTAGCTTCAACTAGGGAGAAATCATTTGTAAACAATTGAGCACCAACATATTGCAGGCCCAAACACCAAAGGATGGAGAAGCACATGCTTTTTACATGGCATCACACTTTCTAGACATAATCTGCACAAGGAACATCTTCACAGGCATGAATCGGAGCTGGCATGTCGTCGAGATACTTGTACATGTCTACTTCGGCATTCTGTGGGAAAATAGGTACAAAAAATCCTATGCTCTCATCTACGATGAATTTATAACTCAGGTTTATTTTATTATTTTTAAGAAAGAATGCCCAGGACTCTCGACAGTGGCCAAGAATAGGACCTCAAAGGTAGGCCACCGATACCTATAAATTAGTAGTACTTATATCAGGGTGTTTGGGGCTATTGGTGCACCACATCTACTCCCCTCTCATGTCCCAGACCAACTCGTCGTGGGAGTAATCCATTGCCAAACCATCCAGCAGGGCGATAATTCCACTCTGGTTAAAGACAAGTAGCGAGTATTCATACCCTATGGTTTCCATATTGGGTTTTACATGGTGAAGAATATTGTGCAAGCTAAACAAGAGGGTTTAAGACAACTAGAATACAGATTCCCAACATGTCGATTTCGCAAACATGACCCTAGAGGCCTAGTACTTTAGCATGCATCACAAGTCTCCTCTCGTTGGCCATACACACATGATAAGTTTGAAGACAATATCTTTACAAAATGTGCTCAAGACTGGGAGGAGGTGCTATAGAGAAAAGCTAACCCGAATATGACTAGGTTTAAAGCTATGAATATGAATGAGAAATTCAAAACGATAGAACAGACGGCTCAAGAAGCCCTTGGGGTTAGGGAAGAGAACAAAGCAATAGAAGCCACAAAGGTACAAAGGAGGGGGATTTTGTTGTTAGAAGAATCCTAAAGAGTCATCCAGAGGTTAGAAAATGATCCCCAACTATTCGAACCTATAAGGATCACCTCGGCTGACCCAATCAACATCGGAGAGGAGCTAAATGGCTGAGAATCAACCCTAATGGAGGAAACCACCAATCTAGAAAACCCCAGAGTTCCATCACCACAGGTCAGATCACCAGTGACTATTCCATCCAAGCAGGAGATTCCAAGAATATAAGGTGAAACAGGTGTTCCTAACATCTTATTTGATCTGATTACCATCTATGATGATGAAGAGAGCTCGAAGGTCTTTCTTATAACTCCAGAACCAATCACAGAGGAGAAAGGACCAGGGGGAACATCTCTGCCAACCCTCGATGCTTCGATTCTAAACCCTCGGTAGGGCGACCATGAGGCCGAGAGTATCCTAGACATTGAATTCCTCAACCTATCGAGGACCACGAAAGACAAGTCCAAGGATGAGCTAGGCTCTAGAGAACAAGAAGAGGAATTGCAGCAGCTAGAGATCGACACCTCAACAATCGATCACCAAGTAAGTGTTGAGCCTATGACCGTCTCCCCCTATGAATTTGAAGTAATTATTTAATGTGTTTATAATTTTAATTTTTTTTATGAATTGATGAATTTGAAGTAATTATTTAATTTGTTTATAATTTTAAATTTTTATAAATTAATAAGTTATGGATTTAAGTTTTATTATAAATATTTTGAAAATTATATTTCATATTTCTGTAAATCAGAGGAGTAAAATTGAACCTACCATTCACCAACCACCCCCTCCATCCAATGTCTATGGATGCCCTTTGTCTTCTCATGTCTCTCCACATAGATTGTTAGCTCCATTTTCAAACTCTCCCTCTAACATGATTGACATACTTTCTAGTCCCAAAACTACACCCCCTTTGTCTACATAAAACTACACCCCTTCACACATGTGTTCTCATAAATGTAAAGGAAATTTCCTCAAAATGTTCAAAGAAATCATGAAGGCTATCATGGACCCCTCCCTCTACAGAGAAAATGTGTTACTATAGATATGAAAATACCTTATAGGGTGCTTCCATGTATGGAAGTTTCAAGAAGTAGACCTCAAAAAGTGGGCTTGTAGAACTTGGGAGCATGTGCTTGGTTATAGCCCACTTATCCATGTAGGTGCAAGAGGGCACATCACCTTTTTTTTCAACTTATTAGAGAATAGACTCACAATCACAATGGAAGGCCCTTGTTTTTGGGGGACAATGGATTTAACCCTATTCACATGGAATGCAGGGTTTGATCCCATGAGAGAGATCATTCACACACTAGTTCTTTAGGTCAAAATTCCCCGTCTCCCTTCAGAGTTCTGGGACCCTACAATTTTCAAAATAATAGGTGGTTCTCTTGGAACCTTCCCTGTCATATCTCTTGATATTAAAAATAAGACCATCATATTAGTTTCTACTACCTCTATGGAGAACAACAATGCCTAAGGTATTTTGGATGTGACTATGATTGAAGTAGGGGAGAACCATTTCATGAAATCCCTAGATTACAAAAAATGTTCCCTTCTGCTACACATAGTGTCACTCTCATGGACATCTCAAGATCAACCATGCTCTCATAAAGAAGATAGATCTAGGAGGATGCATTCACCTCATTAGAGTCCCCTCATATTTTTGGGTTGATTCTCTAAAAAGGGTACAAAATGGGAAAAGGAATCAAGAAGATTTAGAAAGAGAGGAGGAGATTATTAACACAGAGACACAAGTTGAGGAAAAAATGATGTAAGTAAACAAGAAAATGCAAGTCCCAAATTGAGGATCTCAATGCTAGGATTTCTAGGTTTTCAAGAAAGAAAGTCACTCCTATCCATTCCCCTAACATTTAACAACTAAAGAAACCATCTATTATTCTTGAACCAACAAAAGAAATCCATACTTCCAATTAGATCCCCTCTATAATTATTATTATTTTTATTTTATAGGGAATTAAATGAAAGGCAAGAAAAGAAATGAAGTACACGCAAAGAGAAATAAAGTAGAGAGATAAGTAATACAATAAAAACATAACTTCTATTAATGAGTAAATTAGTATAATATTGTAAAACACAAACTAGCTAGAATGGTGGTAGCTTATCTCTGGAGAGAGAGAGAGAGATGTCGAATATTCTCATTCACAAAAGATAATTTAAGAGGCCATAAGGATGCATTTTAACATAAATCAAGAACCCTAAAGGTCCAAAACCCTAACCCTAGGAGGTGAAGCGCCAAAACGTTTGTGGGCCTCAAGGTGTTTAGTTGATATGTCAACTTCCCGAGTGTGCAACTTTTAGATACAGTCTATGTTTGTTGGAAAGATATAACTAAGAACTATAATGTTGTGGAATTGATTAGGTGTGCCAAAGACAAACCAAGTCCCCTGAATTTTCCAGAATACATTGTTTAGGGCCTCAAAATGGCCCCAGAAGTTTAGGACCCAAAATATCATAACAAAAATGCCAATATGGAGAACCATGTTGAGTTAGTAGAAGAGGTGGGTGGCCACCGATATCCACCTGGATCAGCCCTCCCCCCTTAGGAGGCAATGGTCCTTGTTGTGTCAAGTTCCCACAGTAGATGGGGAAACTTTTTTTGAATCTGAATCTTGGTGATCCATTTTCTTACTGAAGAAGTTGTCATGCTTTGAAAACTTGGTAGAGTTGTATGTTATGTTGACATGTTCCCTTCATATTGGTGTCCATTATCCAATCCACTATATCTTTCTCAATGCATTCAGGATTTATTTTAGAGGCCAATTTCTCAACAACCTCTGAGGTGTCCATTAGAGGTGGGAAATATGGTCAAAGAAAATCCACATTAAAGACATGGTGCAATCCATTGAAAGGAGGAATACTCAATTCAGAATAATTTTCATCCACAACCTTTGTGACAGTGTAAGGCCCATATCAAAGAAGTCTAAGATTCCTGTCAGGGGCCTATGAGGTGCTCTTTTTTCTTGAAACTTAATCAGTCTACTAGATGGCTCTAGCAGTGGCTCCATTTTCTGTTCTCTCTAAAATTCGTAAGCTTATATTTGATTTCCTCTGATCAAGGGTTGGAAAAGAACATGGGATACATATTTGTAGGTGGGAGATACTAGCTAAGTTGAAACATCTTGGTGGTTTGGGTCTTCAGAACCTCTTCCTTTTTAATCGCTCCTTGGCAGTAAACTCATTATGGTGATTTTTGTTGAAGGAAGGTATCTGGCATCAAGTGATCAAGGAAAAATATTTTCCATATTATTCAGTGGCTACTTGGCTTAGATCGGCATTGTATCTTAAACCAGTAGCCTCATAGATCTGGAAAAACTTGTTCAAATATTTACCTCTCATCACTCACTGGATCAGCTGGAAACCAGGTTATGGCTCTTCCATTTTAACTGGATTGGATAAGATATTGGGAATCGACAACTTCTCTTAACTTTCCATAGAACTTCGATTGGCACTAAAGGAAAATCAAATTTGGCACTTGTATCAAGCCTTCGCTCAATCCTCATTGGGTTATATTACAAACCAATGGAAATCCATTGTAGAACTAGATCTCTCGAGAAACTTGTCAGTTGAGTGGCATTATTACTGCAAGGCACTCATTCAATCCGGTTTCCAACTTCAGTCAAGAGAGGACTCACTTATCTGGATGATAGGTGATCACTCTGGTTATATCACTGTAAAAAATGTATATAATGCTTTGGCAAACGAATACTGGGCGATACAAACCATAGGTTGGTGAAGATAGCTTTGGACATGGGACATATCATACAAAATCAAGATTTTTACATGGTTGTCTTTAGAGAATAAAATTCTGGGAAAATCTAAAAAAAAGAGGTTGGGAAGGACCGAGCTATTTTCCTTTATGCAAGAGGGATGAGGAGACAATATTTCACTTATTTGTAAATTGTTCTTTTACTCAACAAATTTGGATATCTTTGTCTACTATTTTCAACCTTGTTACTGTTTGGGGTGGCAACTCTCTAACAAATTGTTTTGAAAACTAGCATAAGTTGGAAAAAACTCAGCAAACTTTACCCTCTTTGACTTGTTGGTATATCTGGTTCGCAAGGAACAAGTGTATATTTGAATCTAGCTTATCCACAGTTCATGGAGTTGCTTATCAGATATGAGGAATGGTGGAAGATACTAGTGCACAATGCTCTCAAACACATACTCCCAATGTTAAGAACCAAACATCAATGTAGCATAGAAAAACCTCAGGAAAAGTACTCAACACCTTGAAAAAGAGATAATTTCAGATAATGAACCTCTTCAAAGGGGCAACCTCCTTTTACCCCACTTAAATGTTCAAGTACAAGATGATTCAAAATGAAAATGTCTCCTTGGTATATATAGGAGACTAGGAGGTACAATTACAACTAATGGCCTAAAGCTGACATAAATAAAATAACATTACTAATATAATATGCCCCAATTAAGGGGTAATGAGCCAATATTAGGGCTTAACATGCCCCTCCCCTTGAGAAAAGTGTTGTTCGCAATGCTTGAGTAACTCTGGATGCTTCTGTATAAAAGACTCATCTTCCCAAGTGGAATCTCCAGTTGGTAGTTTCCTATATTTAATGAGATACTCTGAAATGGATCTATTTCTTAACTGAAGAATTCTTGTGTCAGTGATGGCTTCAGGCTCCAATATGATTTTTCCTTCCTCATCAAGTTCTGGCAATATAGTTTGAACTGGGATCTTGTCACCTTTAACCTTCTTTAAGAATGAAACATGGAAAACTGGGTGTACTCGTGAAGATGCAGGCAACTCCAATTTGTATGCCATAGTACCAATCTTTTGCAACACTTTATAAGGTCCATAGTACTTTGGTGATAATTTATTATCCTTTTTGGCTTGCTTGAGGGACATTTGTTTGTATGGTTGTAGTCTTAAAAACACCCAATCCCCTACTTCAAAACTTATTTCACTACGATGTTGATATGCTTGTTGTTTCATGCGATTCTGTGCCATGGTTAGGTTGTCCTTTAAGATTTGGAGAATTTGTTGTTGATTCTCGATGTGATCTTCCACTGCTTGAACCTTAGATTTTTCTTTTAGAGAAGAA
>ML780100.1:51049-63930 GCA_009831015.1 Picea engelmannii
CCCATGGTAAAAGCTTATAGCCATTTGATGAGAGAAGGTTTTAGCCTAGCCATAGCTACACTAGCCATCTCTTTTCTTGAGTTAGTTTTAAACACAAATTGAAGAAAGAAGGCGTCCTAGGCCTAATTTAGTTTACACCTAGGATTTGCTTCTAGGGTTTTGAAAAGCCTTGTATCTAAGCAACACTTTTCAGCCATAGGTTTGTGTTTGTAAGCTAGCCATTTTGCCAAAGAAGTCTTAAGGAAAGAAGAGGAAGCATTAGGCCTAGCCTTAGCTACACCTAAGTAAGCCTTCTCTTCTTAGGGTTTTGGTTGGTGGCCTTGCCATAGCAACACCATCAAACCCTAATCCTCTTGTCCTTAGGTTTAAGCCTTCCAAGCCATTAGTCTCACCTCAATTGACTCCATTAACCCAAGGCACTAGTCTAGAAACACTTTTGAGCTTGTTTATGCTTAAACTCTCTTCCAAACTTCTTTCAAATTTGAAACCCTAAACTAACCTAGCGTCTAACCCTAGCGACTTGAACTAACCCTAATGAGATGACGTCTTGCTGATTTTAGACTTGTGTTTGGATAAAAAGTTGTCGTTGAGTCATCTTATCATAGCCATAGAGGTTTCATAAATTTTCATTGGTTGAATTAGCTAAAACGTCCACTTCTTGGCTAGCTAACCCTAACCCTACAACAGAAATTATATAGGTGACGTCACACATTTTTGATCTCTTGTTTGGCATGCAACGTTGTGACATTTGTCATCTATTTTGATAGACTTTGAGTCATTAATTACATTTGCAAGCTGATTTGAGGAAACGTTCCACTCATTTGTCTTCAAATTGACCTATAAATTAATGCTGACGTCACCTTCCTAAGGAGCAACAATATTGAGACGCAGCAACATTATTTAATGTATGAGCAGATTTGATATGTATAGCATTGTGATATAATAAAGATCTAATTTTGCACCTTGGATGCCCATATCTCATTTGTATTTATTGAAGAAGTGTTACAAGCCTTTTATCTTTGATTTTCAATCATTGACTTCGTCAATAATTACTTTTGATCATTGCTCATATATATGTTGGAGATAGTCATTAATGCTTGAAGTACTAAACACTGCAGCACATTTTAGTTTCATTTGTCTTGTCTCGCAAACAGGTGCTCGTTCAGTGATATTTATCTTTGACTATCTCATTCTTGGCAGTAATCTGTGAAAGGGAACCACTTACCTTGATCCTTTAACCTTTAGCCCTTCAGAAACCCAGATTACATAGGGACGCCTCCCTTGGACTAGCCCTCCTAAATAGAAAGAGCTCCCCATTGAGGTGACAGTGGGTGGGGAAGCTCCTGTTACGTCGGTTTCAAGCCTTGACTCAAGCTCCTTAAACCTTTCCTACAAACCGTGCGATAACAAACCTCTTATTAATAAAGTGAAAAAACCCCTATACAAAGACTCAAAGACAAGTCTTCTCTATGCTAGTTTGTTTTTTGTCAACTTGAAGGTACCAAATGGTATTCTATTAAAATTATTTTATAACTTTCAAGTGTTCAAAGAAAGGGTAAATATGCATGTCTAGTATGTGGTCCCGGCACAATATATAATCATTCAAGAAGTTTAGGAAAGGAGGTGTATTATGAGTACATGCATTTCCTCCCTATGAACCATAGGTATCAAATGACATAAATAAATTTCGTTAATGGGCAAGAAGAGGCTGGGAAGAAACCGTGAAGAATGATGCCTCAACTATGGAAAAACACATTTGAGAACAATCAGGTTAAGAAATTGGTTTTAGTTACATCCATATTTATTACTTATTCTATTTTTTATATATCTTTTATATTTACTCTAATAAAAAAAATATTTCCATTTATGTTTCCCAAAGGTCGTGAGGGTGGGATTTCACGAGGTATGAAATGATACTTCATCCAATTCAGTTGGTTTCCCTACTATGAGCACCTACAAGTATCTCATTTGTTTTAGACAATGCATATTGGAAAGAATGTCACATAATGCTTATGGAAAATTTTAGATGCGAGGAGTAACAAAGACAAATTGCTAACTGACATTGAGGAAGCCAAGGCATTGCAACATTCGACTCATTCTTATAGTGATGGAAAACCAAACAATCTTCCATGGTTATTAACAAAGCAAGAGAGCGATGTAGTAAAAAGGTTATACAAAAGATTAAATTTCCCACTGGTTTTGCTTCGAACATTAATAATATATTTACGAAGCAAGGTGATTTTGGTGGTGCAAAAACTCATGATTGGCATACCTTTATTCATATTTGACATTTTACATTATTTATCATCTTATGATATATACATTATTTGTTAGTAATATGTTTTTTTCTAATCAAAATTAAACTATAATGCTTTCTTTCTTGTTACAATGTGTTCTACCGCTAGGTCTAGCAAACAACTTTAACAATAACATAAAACATGTTATATATGATCTTAGAAAGTACGTGAAGTAAGTCAAACATTATAATTGAAATGTTAAGTATAGAACTTGTCGACATTTGATTTACTTGCATTCTATAATTGAATGTTGACACATGCGAGTTCTTTGCACTTTCAAGTGGCCATCTAAAGAAATCCATAAATAAGATGTCAAGTATTAGAAGAAAGAAATTATGCATCTAATGTGTGAAAGGAAAAAGTATCTACCTCCAATCTTTTTTCGAGTTGGGGAGATTGAAAATATGTGGACTTGTATACAAAAGGTCAACATTGTTGGTGGAGAGGCACTTGAATGCATTGAAGGATTTGTTTAGACTAAGATCATGTCCAAAGGGTTCAATAGTTGAAGGCTAAATGGTATATCGGTTCATGGTGTATATTAGTGAGTATTTAACCCAAGTAGTGGGTGATATTAATGTGCCTCTCCTTTGGGATGTCAATTCCACCAACAAATTTGAAGGGGAGGTGTTTTTGAGGAAAGGTAGATGGAGAAAAGTGAAAAGTATTAGATTTACTATAATCAATATCTTTGTACATATATTTTTAATCTTGTTTGACACCTAAATCTATTTTGATTTCATCATCCATGTAGTGAAGACTGGGATGCATTGCATTTATACATTGAAAATAATCTTGACTAGATGAAGGTATGGGTAGAACAATGTAAACAAGTCTACCATATTTTATCAGGTAGTGGTGACAACAACACCCGGTTCTTCCACCGTTTTTCCAGCCACCGCAGGAATAAAAAGCTCATTTGGGATATAGAGGATGAAGATGGAAACACTTCACATAGGACATAAGACATCAAGCAAGCGGCATACACACACTTCAAGACTTTTTTCCGAGAAGATCCACACATCTCCATACAAGATCAGACAGACACAGCCCAACTTTTCCCACAGATGGTCACCAAAGAGGAAGCAAGAGCATTGGAAGCCCCCTACACAAAAGAGGAAATCTTCCAGGTTTTAAAAGGCTTTAAAAAAGAAAAAAGCCACGGTCCCAATGGATGGACTGCGGAACTCTACATTCACTATTTCGAATTAATGGGACAATATCTGCTGGAGGCTATCGAGGATTCGAGGACCAGAGGGTTGGTTAACAAACATTTAAACAACACTTTTATCGTCCTGATCCCAAAACAGAATCTTCCCTGACAATTCTCGGATTACCGACCGATCTTGCTGTGTAATCTCAGCTACAAGATTATAACAAAGATCATTGCTAACAGGATTCGCCCTCTTCTCTCCCGGGCACTGGCAGAGGAGCAAGTTGGTTTTCTCAAGGGAAGACAAATCCTTGACGCTATAGGCACCGCACAGGAGTGTTTACACAGCATAAAAAAAAAAAAAAACTTACCTGCCATCCTCCTAAAACTGGACCTCAAACATGCCTTCGACTGTATCAACTGGAACTTTCTACATCTCATCCTGCTCCAGTGTGGATTTGGGGCAGCCACTACAAACTGGATGATGGGCTGCATAACCACAGCCACCCTGGCAGCTTTAATCAATGGTGAGGCTTCCAAATCATTCCACAGCGAAAGAGGACTCTGACAGGGATGCCCCCTCTCACCCCTACTCTTCATTCTGGTCTTAGAAAGCCTCATCATCTTGTTAAAAAGAAGTAAATTAGCCGGCAAACTTACGGGAATCAGAGCATCTAGATTGACTCAAATTCTACATCTACTTTTCGTAGATGACATGATTATTATGACATCAGACTCCTTGTCTGAATGGACATAAATTTTTAATGTGCTAAATGCTTTCTGCTCTATTACAGGTCTAAAAATAAATTTGCAGAAGTCAATGTTCTTGGCCACAGGTGCGAGGGAAGTTTTCCTGTTGGAGCTAAAAATGCTTTTTGGCATTGATTTTCGAGATCTGGAGGCGGGCTTCAACTATCTTGGTTACTTTATCAAACCCTCTAGCTACAAAGAAAAGGACTAGAGCTGGTTATATGAAAAGTTTGAACGCAGAATTCAACACTGGTGTAACAGATGTTTATCAATGGGTGGCAGATACATATTGATCAAGGCAGTTCTGGAAAGCCTCCCGGTGTATTGGATGGAACTGGCACACATCCCACAATCCATGCTAAAGAAGCTCCGCCAACTGATTTTTTCCTTTCTCTGGAATGGCAGCAAGAAAAGCAGAGGACTACATCTCTGTGGGTGGGAAACCCTCTCAAAGCCAAAAGCTTTAGGTGGCTGGGGACTGAGGAATCTGCACCTTTCCTACCTTTCTCTCTCGGCAAATACGCTTTGGCGTATCCTGATGGTACCAAGCATTTGGAACAATCTTATAAAAGACAAATATCTCTCCCACCTGCCGATCCATTCCTGGCTCAGATCAGCCACATTTTCTCCTCCGAGGGGCTCACAAACGTGGAAGCATCTTCTAAAGTCGCTTCCAATTCTCCTACATTGGATCGTGTGGCTACCTGGCACTAGAACTGCTATTGAAATTGGAAAAGATGATATCCTGGGAATGGGCATAAAGGCCCTACTCTCTCCTAGATTGCTGGAGCGCCTACATAATTTAGGCTTACATTATCTCTTTCATTTAAAATCCCCTCACAGCAGAAATTTACTTGGCGAATCACTTGGCGAATCCTGGGTCACTAGCTCCACGCTGAATCTAGACAGAGAGCTCTCGGTTGAATGGAACAGTTACACATATCATCTAAATAAGGTTGGCATCCACCTATAGGAGAGACCTGACACTCTCATCTGGACGGGAGGCGATAAATCTGGGGTCATATCTGTCCATAACATCTACAAAGCGCTGGCAGAGGCTTCCTGGCCCACTCGGGATCAGACCTGGTGCACTCAGCTGTGGAAGTGGAACTGTCCGCTGAAACTCAAATTATTTACTTGGCTATTGACGGAGAATAAAATCCTAGTCTGGGATATCCTTCAGAGCCGGGGCTGGTCAGGCCCAAACCGCTGCATTCTGTGCAAGGAGGACAGTGAAACTTCACACCATCTCTTCATGAGCTGCCACTTTACCCAACAAGTTTAGCATCATGTCAAAGCTTCTCTAAATATATCCGAACAGTGGCTTGGACCTTCGACATTCTCTTTCTTTAATTCTTGGTGCACAAGACACCAACTCTACCCCTTGCTGCCAGCCACCGTCTGTTGGAACATTTGGTTGACAAGAAACACCGCCATCTTTGAAGATAAACCCCCTTCGGTTAACTTGGTGACAAAACTCATTCTATCTGTTGTCAACCGTCCCTCTATCCCCACCACTGCTCAGAAACTCTGCAGATCTTCTACAACTCTTCCTTTTGACAAATCCATCGCCTGGTTCAATGGAGCAGCACAATTAGATGGATCTCTTTGTGGGGCGGGAGGCCATATCTTCATCAACTCTCACACTTCCTACAGATGGACACTCAACGACAGACAAGGCACCAACACCAAATCTGAACTATTGGGGGCATGGGCTTCCCTTATCTTGGCTCAAAGGCTGAACATCGAAGTCTTGCTACTTCTCGAAGACTCTAAAGTCATTATCGACTGGATAAATGACAAGGCCGACCTCCGATCAGCAGCTCTGGAATGCTGGAAAGAGAGAACCATCGTAGCCAAAAGACTCATCAAGAACCTCTCTGCCTCTCACATCTACAGAGAAGACAATGCCATTGCGGACCACCTTTCAAAATTGGCTTTATCCTGGCCTCTCGGTCTCATAACTTTCGCCCAATGGGAGGATGGCAACGAGGGGCCCCCAACTCTACTCAAAATCTGATGTAGAAGACACCAGGTCATTGAATCTTAATTTTGGCAACAACAACACTGTTTTGCATCAGAATTTTGGACTATTCGGCGATATCTTGGAACAGATATCAAAAAGGCAGATTAATATGAATTATATAACAGGCTGCGAGCTGCTTACAGCATACCTACCAGCGATATCTTGTATCAGAGCTCTTTTTGGCAGCTTATTAGGATATCTATGACAGCCTGCGAGCTACTTTCAACATATTTACATAGGTCTCTGTTGCTGGCAACTGAACTGCTGCTATGTAAAAAAATTTATATACTTTTGAATATAAAAGAGTAACTTTCATCGTGGAAAAAAAAAGTAGTGGGGTGGTGAAGATGATTAGAGGATATTAGGTGGATAATGATTCAAATCTGACTTCAAAGGAAATTGATATAATATATTTTGCAAAAGATAGAAATGTAAGCATTTCCCGATGATTTTTAGTTTTTAATTCCCATTATTGTGTTGTTATTTTACCCTTCAAATTATATTGTACAATATTTATCAATTGCTGACAATGCATTTATAACATCTCAAACATGTGGGTGGAACATCACAAAGCTAAATGATAAGAACATAACCCATGATAGCGGGAAGACTGCAATTCTCCATGTTACTAATATTTTACATAGGGGTGATAGACATATGATCACATTTGATTTGAGATACTATGGATATCTAGAAGATATATTGGATATAGAGTTGAAATCCTTCAAAGTGGTTCTCTTTGAGGTCAGGTAGTACAGATTGTTGTTGCAAGGTGACGAAAGGATGGATATTGATCACAATAATGGATTTACCATGATTACTACTACTAGGTATGAGTAGAGTATAGAGACATATGTCCTTCCCAGTCAATGTGAGCAGGTCTTTTATTCACAAGTTTTAGGTAGAAAAGCTTGGTCATTTGTTGTTAGATTTGAACCTAAACGAAGGCCTATAAAGTGTTTTTATGAAAAGTATGAAGAAGATGTAGAAGATAAGGAAGAAGTGTTAGACCAACAGGTCCATGAACTTGATCATATAATCATTGGATTACATCCTATGCATCATGTTGTTGATGATGATTATATTGATGATGACTTAGTGCGAGACATCCCAAATGTGGTTATGGATAATCCTTTCAATGATTCTAAGGGGTTGGATACAAATTACGATCTTGATGAGTTAGATATTGAATTGGATCGAGTTCAAGATCAATATGAGCCAAATATGTAATAAATTATATTTAATAAGGTGAGTTGTTTCAAAGGAATTACATCAAAGTAAAGGAAATAACATCATATACGAAAATGACTTAAGTTTCATTTTGTTTTCGAAGGATTAGTATTATAATTCAAATTAACTTTTTAGTTAAGTTTGGTTTTATTTAATAAAGAAGATATATATTTACAAGAAAATCAAGTTTTGCACATATGTCATTTTGTCTACTATAATTATTTACATGATGGTCATGAAAGTTAAAAAGAAAAAATGAAATTTATATGAGAGTCATTCTATTTAGTGTTGAATTGCATTGAAAATAAAATGATTAAATAGATAGTTTTCTACAGGATGGTCATGAAAGTTAGTAAGATAAAGTGAAAATTACCTAAAAGTCCTCCTACCTAATATGAAATTGTATTGAAAATAAAATAATTAAAAGGAGAGTCAATGAAAGATTCAATATCCATAGTTTCCATCTAATATAGTGAAAGTAGATCATAAATAGGATGATCAATGAAGTTAAAAAATATAATGAAAAAAAAAACATATCACTCATTCTATTTAACATTATCAAATTGTGTAATAAAGAGTCTATTATAATTGGACAATTATATGAATATGTAGAAAATAAAACAAAGATTCGCTCGTACTACTTTAGCATTGGAATTCAAAATAGAATAATCATGGAACACAATTGCATTCATTCAATGTAAATGTATTTATATCAAAGTTTTCATTTCTGACACATTTGGTTTGAATGAAGTCAGATTTATAACTATTGCACATTATTATCATCCAAAGAGTAGTATGGTAAGTCTTTATATTAGTAGGGAAACTTCATTTCTTTGGAAAAAAAAATAGACGTGAATCTTATATTGACAAATAGTAATTGAGCCTTTTCCCAATAATTATTATGTTGCAAGGTGTTGTTATTATCAAAGTTGACAGCAGGCTTTTTTTCATTGTTGTTGGGAACAAACTAAGTTGTTTACTATTTTTGGAAAGACTTTCCAAACAACAATTATTATAGCAGAGAGAAATTGAATCTAATATTTAAACTCAATAAATGTCATCTAAAAAGTAGAATATTTCAATCAAAAGGATAGCTAATTTTTTCACCTTGAGAAGGGCACTCTGAAAAGGTAGCGCACATCTTTAAGTTCTAGGATTATCCAACTTTGTTGTTATAGTTGTCTTGAGGCATCTCTTTCCATCTAACATATAGGACTAAATATTATGCTTAGATAGAATAGAATACCCACAATTGAATCCATAACAAAGATTAAGTTATAACATTTAAAGTTTTGTAAGAGTAAACAAATAAGAGGAGAACTAAATAGGGTCAAGTCAATGTTAAACTAGCATATAAAGTTCAAGTCATGGAGGGTAGGGTAGTAGAATCAAAGTTCTAGTTCTCTGAGATTTGGGGGTGGTAATTACCTTTAAAAGTAAAACTGTTTGTCTGGTTATTGTTGGAGCAATAGATACTTACTTGGGATAATTTGACAAAAAGGGGATTCTTGGGTCCTAGTATATGTGTGTTGTGTAAGGAAAGTGAAAAAGCTGTGTTACATTTATTTGGGGAATGCAGTTTTATAAAGACTATTTGGCAGATGATTTCTAAGGAATTAAAATTGGTCAATTGCAAGGAGGACCATTTGAAAATAGTCTACTAACTTGGTCAAAGAGAAAGGAAAAATGGATTGAAATCCCTTGCTATATTTGTTTTGAGGTCTGGAAGCATAGAAATTTGATGATATTTGAAGATCCGGAAAAAAATCATATTAAAGTTTGTAACTACATTTTACAGGACTTGGGGGAACAAAAAGTTACTCAGGATACAAAGCACATAAGGATTCACAGACCTCCTAATCTTGATTGGGACGGGGCAATAGGTTTTTTTGATGGGGCTTCACATGAAAGAGGAGCACTGTTGAAGTGTCCAGTTTTGGGCACCTTTAAACTAAAAATGAATTGTGGAAAAGGCACAAATACTAAGGGAGAATTGTTGGCATTTTGGGTAATTGTATTTGTTTCTTATATTAAACAGGGATCAAGATTACTATTGGTGGGTGATTCTAAGGTTATTATCGATTGGTATACTAATGATAATAATATTCAGGTGATATCTTTGCAGGCTTGGATGACAAAGATTAGAGCGTTGAGCAATTTTTTTCAGAAAGTTAAAGCCCAACATATCTACAGGTCTTATAAAAATGTCGTTGACCCGCTATCAAAGGAAGCACTACTTTTGGATGAAGGTTGCATTTATTGATCAAAGGAATCATATGGACAACATGAATTCTTTAAAATAATGGATATCAGTTTTTAGGGTATTCCATTAATGGACTGTGTTACATTGGAACATTTTTGCAAAATTACAATCCCAAGGAAGAATTTTTTTTTTTTTTTTTTTAATATAGATATATTATATCAATGTTGATTATATGATAAAAAGATGTAATGGAGACAAAAGATGAAAAGTTTTTAGACTCATGGTTACAGATTGTATTTTTTGAAAGAAAAACAGTTTATATTTAATAATATAAGAGTTTTTTTTCTTGTTGAAAAAAAAATAAGAAGAGAAACCTTTAATAGAATTTACAAACTCTTAAAATGAAAAGAATTTACAAACCAAACGCATACCTTACAAGTCATGCAACAATTCTTACAGCGGTATTCTCTGTTCAGGGTCCGATTGGGTCAGAGATTTGGGGCAGCGTACTCCTTCTCTCCGGAGTTGTCTCAGCGGCAATCATCCTTCTCCTCGTCCACATATTCATTCAACAGTTTAATGATCTTACGAGAGGCGAAGTAGGACTCCTCAATTCTCTGATTCAGAACTGGAGGTGGATTTCACTGAGAGCTGCATATCTTATAATGTTAACGGGCTTATCAATCTGCCTCTGGTTCACTTGCAGCCGTCTGCTCATCTCCCACATCCCCTAAATCTTCCAAGGAACTTCTGTGGAACTTGGCGTGGTACTGTTGTCTAATTTGTCTTCATGGGTTTTGTCAGTTTTTTGCAGCAATCCTTTATTTGTCAGTTATAAGTTAAAGATATTAGATTATATCGTTCGACTTCAATAAAATTGTTTTCGATGTTCATGGTTTGGTGTTTATTTGTCCACTGTACTGAGGTCAGTATGCATTTTTAAATAAATATGGTAAAACAATAAAATGGAATATATAAAATTAAAATATATTCTAAAAATTAATATAATAACAAAAAATAAATAATTATACTAGGAACAGATCCATTTTCATGTATCAAATGTGTGAATTTTAATTAATTATTTCAATTTATTAAACACGTCAACATTTCCACATTAGCGGTGTCTCAAAATAAAGATTAGATCTTCATTTCCACACTTGTGTCTCCAGCAGTGTTATTTTTATATTTCTTATCATCTGTTCGACTTCGATAAAATTGTTTTCTTATTAAATGTTGACAATGGATGTTCATGGTTTGGTGTTTATTTGTCAACTGTGCTGAGGTCAGTATGCATTTTTAAATAAATATGGTAAAACAATAAAATGGAATATATAAAATTAAAATATATTTCAAAAATTGATATAAAAACAAAAAATAAATAATTATACTAGGAACAGATCCGTTTTCATGTATCAAATTTGTTAATTTTAATTAATTATTTCAATTTATTTATAATTTTAAATTTTTATAAATTAATAAATTATGGATTTAAGTTTTAACTATAAATATTTTGAAAATTATATTTCATATTTCTGTAAACTAGAGGACAAAAATAAATTTCTTTACCCAGATCTCAATGCTTTACAGTGTTTATTTCACAGTTTTATATTTATTCTCCACACTATTTTTCAAAAAAATTATAAATTACTTTTTAAATATTTACTAACTTATTTTTTAAAAAATCATATTTTAATTTTTTATAATTTTATAATTTATACTTAATAATTCAACTTTTTACTATTTTTCAAAAAAATTATAAATTACTTTTTAAATATTTACTAACTTATTTTTTTAAAAATCATATTTTAATTTTTTATAATTTTATAATTTATACTTAATAATTCAACTTTTTACTGGTATAACCCGCCACGTTTATTTGGACATTCTAACCCAAATTATCCGAGGGTACCTCGCAATGTGCCAATTCAAAAAAAAAAACTCGTTCCATAATTTCAAAAGCTCAGAAAATTCATTTTGAATAAAACGCAAGAGAACACACTTTTTCTGGGCAAACCTCCCAGCCCTATTTGAAATGCTCTTGACATTCACGTGCCCGTCCTCACACATTCAGAAATACGCGTTTTTATATATTCGCCCACTTGGTTCTTGACATTCACGTGCCCGTCCTCGCACCATTCAAAAATTATAAAAATAAAATAATTTTTTTTTATTATATATATATTTTTTTATTATAAAAATAACATATTAAAATAAATAAATAATTCTTTATTATTTTTTAAATTTTAATAATTCAAACTAACTTAAAAAATAATAATCATAATAATAAAAACTATATAATTTATTCTATATTACTTTAATAATCCATCCTAAAAAAACAAAACATAATTAAGATATTTAATTAGCCAACAATATTGCAAAGAAAAATTCAAATATATCTTTTTAAGTTGAAGAATAATCCACAACCATCAAAATCTTCACCAGAGTAAAAATCACAAACTAATAATAATGTCACTCTATTCAACATGTGAAGATAGTTTACAATACTAAATGAGGGCCCTTTTACAAAAGTGTAAAATTCTCCTTTATAGAAAGTTCTAATAACTCTTGGCCTTGTAATTACTTGACTCTTGGCCTACCATTTTCTTGTCTTTTGTCCTTCCTAAATGACTCGTGACCTTCTTATTGTACTTTACTTTACAAATTTTTGTCCTCTTCCAAATTGGATGATGTGGAAAAATTTGTAGTGCCAAGAGGGGGCTACTTCTTCTACAAGCATTGTGAGAAGAAGGAATATAAAGGGAAAGTAGATGAAGCTCATGGCAGCAAGCATCGCCACCTCTTCTAGCTCTACCCACTACCACTCTTACATCTAAAATAATGTTCCTATATTCCTATGTTCATTGGATGTGGTGTGTTCTAGGCTTTGTGTGGTCTTCTCCTTCCTGCGATCCCTGAGAAGGTATATTGTTCTATATTGATTCTAATATAAACATATATATACCTACAATAAATGTTCTATATCGATTCTGATATAAACATATGTATACCTACAATAAATATAAATAAATAAACTATCTTTACATTAGCACAACTATTTGTTAAGGATTTGAAAAATCCTAAATTATCAAATCATGGTGCAAAATTGGAAATAATGTGGGGATATGTAAGTGGTGCTAAATTTTCTAGTGCAAAATTGGAGTTTGTAAAATATATTTGTTTTGGTGTGAAACTAATAGGTCACATTTCATAATTATGGTACAA
>ML780100.1:64001-89266 GCA_009831015.1 Picea engelmannii
TATATATATATATATATATATATATATATAGTCAGGACCCATAATGAGCGATGAAGGAAAAGTGACCAGTGAGAAAATTGGTGGCCTACCTAGGGTTTTCCATGATTCCATGAACAAGGACACAAACTAGTCTACATTAGAAGGTATGTATGCATCCTCTTCCCAAAATACACACTCATTACCTTATACACTATTATCTAGGTCCATCTCTCCTCGTGATGGCATCCCCTATCCTTCCTCAACCAGGAAAAACATCTCCCCTCATGACAAATCTTTCCAGGATCATTGGTTGGGAATGAGCCTCCTTACATCATATTAGACCATTGTTCACCTCTCCTCCCTAGCTACAATTGAACCTACCATTCACCAACCACCCCCTCCATCCATTGTCTTCGCATGCCCTTTGTCTTCTCCTGTCTCTCCACATAGCTTGTCAACTCCACTTTCAAACTCTCCCTCTAACATGATCGACATACTTTCTAGTCCCAAAACTACACCCCCTTTGCCTACATAAAACTACACCCCTTCACACATGTGTTCTCATAAATGTAAAGGAAATTTCCTCAAAATATCCAAAGAAAGCATGAAGGCTATCATGGACCCCTCCCTCTACAAAGAAAATGTGTTACTATACATATGAAAAGACTTTATAGGGCGCTTCCATGTGTGGCAGTTTCAAGAAGTAGACCTCAAAAAGTGGGCTTGTAGAACCTGGGAGCATGTGCTTGGTTATAACCCACTTATCCATGTAGGTGCAAGAGGGTGTTGAGCGCTCAACACACCCTAAAAGATTTTGAGTTTTTTTCTCTTTTGGGTACCACTTGTTTTCTTGTTTCTTCTTTCTGAATTGAGTCCATTGTGTAGGGGTCATTAAGTTTTGTTTCCATGGACCTATTGAATTGAAACTTTTTCTCTAAAAAAGAACTTGGCATTTTAACTAAGAATTCACAGCTAAAATTGTGACCCACTTACTTATTTTAGGCATCGGCGAAATCTGAGCCGTAAAATGCCCACGTAGCAATGATAATCGTCGATAGTCGATGTATCTTCGGCGTCAACGAAATATGAAAGGGAAAAACACTAATGTGGGCCATAACGAACCTCCGATCACCGATTACTAATGCATTGTTTGGAATCGGTGAAATCCAAAAGATTTAAATTGTGGAAATTTTCACGTTGACACATCGTCGAGTGTCGATGACCGATGCATTTTTGGCATCGACAAGTTTCAAGGAGGGTAATACAGGAACACTTGTTTCAACATCTTGTCGATCGTCAATCCTCGATACTTCTTCAGCATCGGCGGGGTATGACCTGTTTGTCAAAGTGCATATCTCACAAAATCCCCGATTCTGAATAAACTATTAGGCGAAGGAGCCAAATTCAAACGCCACGCGTCTTTGTCGCGTAGGCAATTCGTACAACCTAGTTTCATCCTAAACCATCTTAGGTTTCCCTGTGTCCTAATCGCACTTACAGGTCAACATTTCCACATCAGCGTTGTACGACAAGATGGATCAGCATCGAAGCTTTTGCCACAAGATATCAACGAACATTGTCTAAGAAAAACACCAACCCCTGATCCACTCGTTTAAATTAGAAAAATGATGGGACGTTTTAGGCATAAAATAAGATCAGATTCTATCATTTAATAGGCCAATTAATGTCTTGCTACGCATACATTGTTGTCCCGCGCACCGACTGAATAATAGGAATTTGAAATTATCGATGAACCACAACGTAGCGCGCTCCTATGTCGCCAGCCTACGAATGCATTTAATCCCGAGCATAATGCAGATCTTGATGACAGATTGTGTAAAATCGCATTTACGCCCCAAATTGAAGAACTGATGTGACAAGGTAAGTATTTTTTGTGTTTAAATTACTAATATAGTTTCAAACCCCAACATTTTGCACACAAATTTTCTCATTCTCAGAAAAGTCAAAGGAGCGAAAAGAGTGTCTCAAGAGTTGCACTCGATTCTCAGAATTTCAAAACCAAGTTAAGCTAGTGCGAAGAAGAGGTATGTATTGATTTTATCATTTCGACGGTCACATTTTATTTATATATCAGTATCCTCTCTGCAAGATGGTGTCTAACTCTACTCTCTCTACAGGAAAATGCCTCCAAGGAAGCCAATGACCAGATGTTCACCAAGGGCACCAAAGTTGAAGGAAGCAGAGGTCGGTGAAGGATCTTCTCCCGACGCTGTGAGGCAGTTGGAGTTTTCTACTAAAGCAGAGTCAGTCATCAAAACGTCTACTAAGAAGGCATTCGCCCAGCCCCCTACATTTGGCGACATAGAGGCGAGCACTGGGTCAAAGATAATGCTCCCGCAGAGGGGAGATTTGTTCAACAGGATTAACCAGGAAGATTACCTGGAATTTAACCCCCACAACGACCCGGTATGTAAGGACGCTCGTCGACTAGGTTTTTTCGAACATCTAGCAGTCAGGCCTACATATGGTAGCATGACTACATATAAAATTAAAATATATTTTAAAAATTAATATAAAAACAAAAAATAAATAATTACATTATGAACATATCCATTTTCATATATCAAATTCATAAATTTGAAGTAATTATTTTAATTTTTTAATAATTTTATTTTTTAATAAATTAATAAGTTATGGATTTAAGTTTTACTATAAATATTTTGAAAAACTAGAGGAGAAAAAAAAATTTCTCTACCCAAATCCCAATTCTTTACATTATTTATTTCGCAGACTTTATATTTATTCTCTACCAATGGCATATACGCCCACTTGGTTCTTGACATTCACGTGCCCGTCCCCACACCATTTAGATATACGTGTTTTTATACATGCCACCGCCCACACCATTCATTTTTATTCTCTGGTGTTACTAAGTGTTGAAGAATAGGGTTTTAACGAACACACATTGGTAAGGCGGTGGGACTGAGCGGGAAATATTTTCAAAAACCTGCAACTATTGGTTTCGGCTCTAATGGAGGGGGGATTACCAGTATGGTATCTAGAGGCTTATTACATAGTTAGTTAGGTATCAGGGGTCTTGATTTTGTCGGAATCTTGGGAGGGATGCCTAGACACCTGGGCTTTTTTATGTTTCCTATGGAGACTAGTCGATTCTACCTCTTATGGCGTTAGTATGGTGGGACCGGGATTCCAGGTCCCTCTATTTTGTGGTTTTTCCTTTCTGTGTTCTTAGTTTCCTATTGACGGGGCATTGGGGGGATTATTCAATCTTAGAGTAGTTAGGGGACTACAGTTAGAGGTGTTAACATTACTTTGGAGAATTTACCTTTACTGAAACTATATTGATGGAGGTTATCGGTTGGCTACTATCTCAGTGCTTTCCACTTGGCCTTAGGCATATCCTTTATTAATTTTGTACAGACTTGTATTTGACAGTATGTCTTTTTGGGAAGGTGGCCTTTAACTGCCATCAATACTGGTATTAACCGAGTCCCTTGATTAGAGGCTCTCCTCATTGTTAATCTCGAGATGCCTATAGTGGAAGTTAGGTGGCATGCCTTTGTTTGGTGGCACAGACCCCCAACTCTTGGGCCAAGATCGACACAGGATCGTTCTAAATCTTCCCCTGAGTCGGATTGACTCTTTGGTTTCTCCACAGGAAATACCACACACACAAGGTGTATTCCACAGGTCCTTCTGAGTTATGCCTATGTGATCAAACATTGGTGTTAACTCCACAACCAACCAACAAATGTGGTCGAGACTTTTTCCCTTTCGGGATTTCGGATTTCGCGATTTCGCGAATCCTGTTGTCAAGTCCCTTGTCTCTTCAACCTCTTCAACCCGAAACGTCAACGAGGGTTGACTCCTTCAATACATCGAACCTACAACTCTTTTTTCCCAGGAATTTCAGCTTTCCAGGACTTGAGTGAACGACCCACACTCGTTCCTCTTCCCCTATGATTTCCTGGTTTCTGAAATTTCCCACTTTGGCAAAATCGATGGTCTTTCGGGATTTTCCCCAAAGCTTGACCACCCCTTTGACTTTCGTTGTACGTATCCTTCGACAAATGCTTGGGACCCTACTTTTTGGCTTTTTTCTCTTCATGATTTCGGGAGTTGCGCTGACATGCAACTCTGCCTCTTGACTCCCAGAACCCTGAAACCCGAAGTGCTAAAATCCTGAAATTCCACACCAAAGTCTTGTCGCGTTTCGCGACTTCAGGATTTTCACTCCTCTGTGTCCTGGCTCCTTGTCGTCAAGATTCCCAGTATGATGAACCCCAAAATACCGAAATGTTGATGTTTCACTTCAAAGGCATGTCGCATTTCACAACTTCGGGATTTTCAATGTTAAGGTCCCAGTTCCTTGTCATCAGGATTCCCGGTATGCCAAGCCCTGAAATACCAAAATGTCGATGTTTCACTTCAAAGGGGATCAACGGCTGTGAGCCTCCCCTGATCCGACAGTTGGGGCGATTTCACGTACCGGGAGTTTGTGATTCAGTGACTCCAAAGGCACTTGCCACTCCAAACTCTGAAATCCGAAATAGTAGATTTCGAGCGCAAGATCAATGACTCATGACGCTTCTCATCCAATGGTCGTTACTCCTCCTGAGCTTTCTGGATGCTGAAAGGCATTAAGCCTTAACCTTCTCACAGATCTGCGAGATCCAACGGTCCACGTGGTTTCGCGAGTTCTCCACGGAGAATTCTGACCGTCCAATTCACTCATCAATGACTTCTGCGAGACGAATCGGTTTTCTCCCTCCTGAACTTGTCTTTTATGAGATTCTTTCGACTTTCATCTCCCTTTGAACACTTCAAAGGTACTATCCCTCTTGAAATTTCACTTGCAAACTTAAGTCTCCAAGAGAGATCCTACTCGCACTCCTTGCGACAATATTTCAAATAACTTCCAGGTTAATTGAGTTCTCAACTCTGTGCACTCTTTGCAACAGCAGTCCTTCCACCTTCACCTTAGTTGATAACTTCTAAGGTTTCAACTAGCCTGGGCACGCCTTGCACGGCTCTGTGCTTCACCTGCACTTCTACTGGTATGAGAACAACAGTATCTCTCCTGATATTTCTGAGATAAAACTCAGATTCTTGTCAACGCACACCTTGCGAACGTTTCATTGCGCTCCTTGCAGGAACTCTCAGGATGAGAAACAATTGAAACTCATTCTTCTCCTCTCTCAGACTTCATACATTCAACATGAAATCACGCATTCAACCCAGCATTGAAACAAATGCATAAAAAGATAAATAAATCAACTGTAAGCATACCATTCAGCAAATGTAAATAGTAAGCATCACAACACCATGAAAATTGAGTCAAAGCTTTATATATTAACTCAAGTGCTCCTGTACATGGGTTCTTCTCTACAGCTCTCTGCTACAGCTCAACAACTTATGAAAAAAATCTTCTCTTATGTTCTAATCATACAATAATACAAGGGTGAGGGTGTCTATACCCGTTTTCCCTCCTACTCTCTAAAACTGTCTAATCTCTTAATTCAAATCTACCTACTTTCATTAAACAGACTTAATGTCTATTACACTCGACAGATGAGAGCAAATCGCTCAAGATCTATTTACAACATGCAAGTACGCTTCCTTTAACTACTACATTAATATCTACTCATTAATTTTTCAAAAACATTTTAAAATGTGCAAAATGTGTGCTGCGCTTTTTTAGTTGTCTTCCGCCTTTATGCTTGCTTGGTTGGCTACTTACGATGCTCCTGCATCATACTCCCTCGCTTGAAAATTTTCATGAACTCCTGTTCATGAGCTCTTGCACGGTCTGTCCATGCTTATGAATTTCTGCTTCATCTTCCCAACTAGCATCTTCAACTGGATGTCCCTTCCATTTGACCAAGTATTCAAAATACTCTTTTCTCCTGATCTTTTTGCTAATCCTCTTGTCAATTATGTTTTCCATCTATGGCTTTTCAGCTACAGGCATTTGTTTGGTCCATTGAACCTCTTTATGTTCCTCCTCTGCTCCTGCTTCTTCAGCTCTATAAGGGTACAAATCCGCAACATTGAATATCGGTGAGATTCTGATCCCATTGGGTAATTCAATCTCATATGTGTTTGCCCCGAATTTCCTTATGACCTTGCACGGTCCAATCTTTTTCATCTTCAGTTTGTTATACGTTCCCCTTGGGAACCTTTCCTTCCTCAGATGTGCAAGAATAAGATCACCAACTTCAAATTGAAGTTCTCGCCTGTGTTGATCTGCTCTCCGCTTGTATTCTTGACTTGAACTCTGCAATCGCTCCTTGATTCGTCTATGAAGCTCCTTCATTCCTTCTGCAAAGTCCTCTACACTAGCACTCCTAAATTCAGCTTGTTCTGAATCTTTCAATTCAGAAACTCCCATTGGCTGCATTCCATATACAATCTGGAATGGACTCTGCCCTGTGCTTCTATTGAGTGAATCATTGTAAGCGAATTCCGCCTGTGGCAGAATGTGATCCCATTGACTGTGGTGTTCAGTCACTAATCTCCTTAGCAAATCTCTCAAGCTCTTGTTTACGACCTATATCTGTCCATCTGTCTGAGGATGATACACTGAGATAAAAGACAAACTTGTCCCCAGTTTCTTCCATAAAGTCCTCCAGAAATGTCCTACAAATTTGGTATCCCAATCAGAAACGATACTCCTTGGCAAGCCGTGAAGTCTTACGACTTCCTTGAAAAATAGGTTCGCAATATGAGTTGCGTCGCTGGTTTTCTGGCATGGTATGAAATGTGCCATCTTTGAAAATCTGTCAACTACCACAAAGATTGAATCATAGCCTTTCTGTGATCTTGGCAGTCCCAATATAAAATCCATGCTCACTGCGTCCCACGGCCTTTCTAGTATGGGTAATGGTTGATATAACCCTGTGTTCTACCTTTTTCATTTTGTGTGCTGACAAATCCTACATCTGTCCACAAATTTCTTAACATCTGTCCTCATCCCTGGCCAAAAATATGAGCCATTCAACTTTGAGAACGTCTTATCATGACCGAAGTGTCCGACCAATCCTCCACTGTGTTTTTCCTTCAGCAGATTCTCCCTCACGGAGCATTTTGGAATACATAGTTGATTTCCCTAGAATAATAATCCATCCTGGATCATATACTCAGTCCATTGGTTTCTGTCTCTGAGAATTGGATTCCCATACGCCTCATATGCTTCTTTAAAATCTGGGTCATCCCTGTACATTTATTTGAGGTTATCAAAACCCAAAGTCTTGACTCTGAATTCCTGCATAAGCAAACATTTCCTGCTCAAAGCATCAACAACTTTGTTAGCAGTTCCAGAAATATGTTTAATCACAAAAGTAAAATTCTGCATGAATTCAACACATTTAGCATGCTTTTGGTTCAACTTCTCCTGTCGAGTCACGAATTGCAAAGCGTGATTATTGTTGTACAAAACAAACTCCTTGGGAACCAAATAATGTCTCCATTTCTTCAGCGCTTGTATGACTGCATAGAATTCCTTGTCATACGTGGAGTACTTAATCTTTGCTTTATTCAGTTTTTCACTGAAATATGCGACCAGCCTGTCATCTTGGCTTAAGACTACTCCAATTGCAAATCCACTCACGTCACACCTGACTTGGAATGTCTTGCTGAAATCCGACAAAACTAGAATTGGTTGCTCAGTGATCTTCTTCTTCAGCAGATTGAAACTCTTCTCTGCTTCTTCTGTCCAGTGAAAAGATTTGTGTCTTTTCTTCACCGTATCCATCATTGGTGCACTGATTCCACTAAAATTTCAAATGAATTTCCTGTATAAACTTGCCAAACCATGGAAGCTTCGAACTTCAAATACACTCTTCGGTGATGGCCAATTCTTAATTGCATTTACCTTTTCTGGATCCATCTTCAACTCATTTGCAAAGATAACAAAACCCAAATAAATGAGTTATGTTCTCATAAATGATGATTTCTTCACATTGATCAACAGTTTCTCCTGCTGTAATCTCCTCATCATTGCAACTAAATGCTTTAAGTGCTCTTCTTTTGTTTTGTTGAAGATTAATATATCATCAAGATATACGATGACGGATTTCCCTATGAAATCCTTCAGGACTTCATTCATCAGTCTCATGAAGGTACTAGGTGCATTTGTTAAGCCAAATGAAATAACAAGCCATTCATACAACCCCTCATTCGTCTTGAATGTTGTCTTCCATTCATCACCTTCTCTCATCTGAATTTGATGATACCCGCTTTTCAAATCAATCTTTGAAAAAAACTTTGCTCCACTCAAGCAATCCATCAAGTCGTCCATCCTTGGTAATGGAAATCTATATCTGATGGTAATCTTATTGATTGCCCTTGAGTCTGTACACATTCTCCAGCCTCCATCTTTCTTTGGGTTGAGCACTGTTGGAACAACGCATGGACTCAAGCTCTCTTGAATCAATCCTTTGTCCATTAAGTCCTGGACCTGTCTCTTAACTTCTTCATTTTCCTATGGCGTCAACCTATACACGGCTTTGTTCGGTAAACTGGATCCAAGTATAAGATCGATATGATGGCTTATACTCCTGATAGGTGGCAACGAACAAGGTAGTTCGTCCACTACTATGTCAGCAAACTCTCCGAACAACTCCTAGATTTCTTGTGGTAAATCATCTATCCTTGTGCTAATTAAAACAATTTTGGGCTTCCTGACCACAATAAATTGTGTGTCTTCCTTCTTCTTAACCTCCTTAAGAAGTTCCTTCCCACTCATGAGAAGTACAGTGTTGCTCATCTCTGTTTTCACCTCTTGGTTTTTAATCAGTAGCAACATGTGTGTTCTCCCATTTTTTTCTAGGGTGTACATGTTCTTTCTCCCATCATGAACCACATTTTTGTCATATTGCCATGGTCTACCCAGCAATAGATGGAAAACATCCATGGGAATGACATCACATAATATTTCATCTTTATATCCTCCTATTTTAAATTCAACTAAACATTGTTTAGTGACATTTACCTGATGTCCTTTTTGTAGCCACGAAACTCTGTATGGGCTTGGATGTGCAATAGTCTCCAGCTCCAGCTTTTCTACCATCTCTATAGATATGAGATTGTCTGTGCCATCGCTGTCCACTATGACCTTGCATACCTTTTCTTTGGTTTTGCAAACAGTCTGAAACAGACTGTTTCTTTGGGCTGGGTTCTCTACCTCTTTCTCTGGCTTCAAGAGAACTTTCTGCATCATCAAAGATCTTCCACCCTCAGCGTCTTCTGCCTCAACATTCTGTCCTTGAGCTTTGACAATGTAAGTTTCACCACCATCTTTCTTCTTATCTGGACACTCATAAGATTTATGTCCAACTTTTCCACAGACGAAGAATTTTACTTCACCGCCTCTGCCTCTTCCTCTTCCTTTGGCTCGAGGAAAAGTATTTCTATCAGCATACTACCCTCTCTGTGAGATTCCTCCTCTCTCATGTTGAGTTTGAGGTTTCTTCCCCTCTTCTTTAGGTTTCTGAGTTCTGTCTTGGGAAATTGTTTTGCCTCAGACTTGACTTCTACCTCAACCTCTTTGACCTTGTTTCCGGCTCAGCTTCTCTTCAGATTTCAGAGCTATCTGATAAGCATCTTCCACATTTCAAATAGTCATCATGCTCATCTCATCTTGAATGTCATATCGAAGACCATTCATGTACCTGGAAACTTTTTCATCATCGCTTTCTCGATGACCTGCTCTGATGTTTATCTTGTAGAATTTTTCAGTGTATTATTTCACTGACATCAGATTCAGTCTCAAATTTTGCATCCTCCGAAATAGAGTGATTTGATAATCCCTGGGTGTAAATTTGGCTTTCATCTTTGCAACCATTCTATCCCAGCTTTTGATTTTCTGCTTGCCTTTGCAGCATCTGTCAGCCTGCAGTTCATCCCACCATAGTGCTGCATGCCCTTTAAGTCTAGTAACAGCATGTTTGACCTTCTTGTCTTCCTCGACATCCTCATTGTCGAAGTATTTATCCAGAGTTCTAATCCAGTCTAGAATCTCTTCAACATCCAGGTTTCCCTCATACACTGGAATGTCCATTTTTGCTCTAGCACCTATCCTTGCAACAACCCTGAATAGGCGTTCATCTGCAGCATCTTGGACTGCAACTTCTTAATTTCCATCTTCATTTTCACTTTCGGCCTCGCTGATATCCCCAGCGTAAACCGTGCGCCTCTGTGTTGTCTCTATGGCATCAAGCCTGGCACATAATTCGCGCATTTCCCTTTCCACTGCTGGATCAGGCATTGGTCTGTCTCTTCTTCTCGACGGCATGGCTGTAAAATTTCTCCTCTCTCTGCTACTGAAAGAAAAGAACTCTTTCTATGCTCTGATACCAAACTGATGTGTATTAGACTACTCCTTTTCCTCTAGCTCACTCTGCCTGAAATATACAGACAAAATCAATCTCTGATACCACAATTGGTGCAGACCCCCGACCCTCGGGCCAAGATCTGCGCAGGATCGTTCTAATTTTTCCCCTGAGTCGGATTGACTCTTTGGTTTCCCCACAGGAAATACCACACACACAAGGTGTATTCCATAGGTCCTTCTGAGTTATGCCTACGTGATCAAACACTGGCGTTAACTCCACAACCAACCAACAAATGTGGTCAGGACTTTTTCCCTTTTGGGATTTCAGATTTCGCGATTTCGTGAATCCTGTTGTCGAGCCCCTTGTCTCTTCAACCTCCGAAACTCGAAACATCAACGTGGGTTGAATCCTTCAATACGTTGAACCTACGACTATTTTTGCCCACGAATTTCGGCTTTCTGGGACTTGAGTGAATGACCCACACTCGTTCCTCTTCCCCTATGATTTCTCGGTTTCCGAAATTTCCCACTTTGGCAAAATCGATGGTCTTTCGGGATTTTCCCCGAAGCTTCACCACCCCTTTGACTTCCATCGTATGTATCCTTCAACAAATGCTTGGGACCCTACTTTTCGGCATTTCGCTCTTCGCGATTTTGAGAGTTGCGCTGACATGCAACTCTGCCTCTTGACTCCTGGAACCCTGAAACCCGAAGTGCTAAAATCCTAAAATTCCACACCAAAGTCTTGTCGTGTTTCGCGACTTCGGGATTTTCACTCCACTGTGTCCTAGCTCCTTGTCGTCAGGATTCCCGGTATGCCAAACCCCGAAATACTGAAATGTTGATGTTTCACTTCAAAGGCATGTCGCGTTTCGCAACTTCAAGATTTTCAATGTTAAGGTCCTGATTCCTTGTCATCAAGATTCCCGGTATGCCGAACCCCGAAATACCAAAATGTCGATGTTTCACTTCAAAAGGGATCAATGGATGTGAGCCTCCCCTGATCCGACGACTGGAGCGATTTCGCGTACCGAGAGTTTGCAATGCAGTGACTCCAAAGGCACTTGCCACTCCAAACTCCGAAACCCGAAATAGCAGATTTTGAGCGCAAGATCAACGACTCCTGGCGCTTGTCATCCAACGGTCGTTACTCCTCCTGAGATTTTTGGATGTTGAAAGGCACTCAGCCTTAACCTTCTCACAGATCTGCGAGATCCAATGGTCCACGTGGTTTCGCGAGTTCTCCACGGAGAATTCTGACCGTCCAATTCACTCCTCAATGACTTCTGCGAGACGAATCGGTGTTCTCCCTCCTAAACTTGTCTTTTATGAGATGTTTTCGACTTTCGTCTCCCTTTGAACACTTCAAAGGTACTATCCCTCCTGAAATTTCACTTGCAAACTTAAGTCTCCAAGAGAGATCATGCTCGCACTCCTTGCAGCAATCTTTCAAATAACTTTCGGCTTAATTGAGTTCTCAACTCTGTGCACTCTTTGCAACAACAATCCTTCCATCTTCACCTTAGTTGATAACTTCTAAGGTTTCAACTAGCCTGCGCATGCCTTGCACAGCTCTGTGCTTCACTTGCACTTCTACTGGTATGAGAACAACGATATCTCTCCTGAGCTTTCTGAGATAAAACTTAGATTCTTGTCAACGCACACCTTGCAAATGTTTCACTACGCTCCTTGCAAGAACTCTCAGGATGAGAAACAATTGAAACTCATTCTTCTCCTCTCTCAGACTTCATACAGTCAACATGAAATCACGCATTCAACCCATCATTGAAACAAATGCATAAACAAAGAAATAAATCAATTGTAAGCATACCATTAAGCAAATGTAAACAATAAGCATCATAACACCATGAAAATTGAATCAAAGCTTTATATATTAACTCAAGTGCTCCTGTACATGGGTTCTTCTCTACAGCTCAACAACTTATGAAAACAATCTTCTCTTCTATTCTAATCATACAATAATACAAGGGTGAGGGTGTCTATACCCGTTTTCCCTCCTACTCTCTAAAACTGTCTAATCTCTTAATTCAAATCTACCTACTTTCATTAAATAGACTTAATGTCTATTACACTCGACAGATGAGAGCAAATCGCTCGAGATCTGCTTACAACATGCAAGTACGCTTCCTTTAACTACTACATCAATATCTGCTCATTAATTTTTCAAAAACATTTTAAAATGTGCAAAATGAGTGCTGTTCTTTTCCAGCTATCTTCCGCCTTTATGCTTGCTTGGTTGGATTCTTACGATGCTCCTGCATCATTTGGTCCAGCTCTCCCCATGACGGATGTTGTCGTCAACACACTCATGAGTGTGGTAGATGAAGTCGCCTGGGAACAGCTAGGCGTATTTAACGTTTCTGACAGGTCTTTTACGTTTCTTCGGCCGGTAGAGTTGTAGGTGAGAGGTCGAACACTGTGTGTTCCGGTCATACAGTGTTTGGAGGTGCTGTTACAAACAGGGTCTCAACTCTTTGATGTGGTGGAGAGTCTTTTCAGATGGGCCGTAAGAAATTTCCTTACAAACAGGTTCCTAAGAAGCCGTGGTTTCCCAATCGGGCTCGACGCAAAATGGTTCTAGGTGATGACTTGGGTTTGGAGGAAGCAGTGAATCTAGCATTGACTGCATTAGTGGGTAGATTTTATTATTGTTCCCTTTGTTTTACTCCTCTGCTTAGCTGGATGAAGGTGAATTGGATGCCATTGTTAGGATATACCCTAGAGATATATTTTCTCCCACGTGGTTGGTTCGGCTTTAATTTCAAATCGAAGGAGGATGTGGAGATAATCTTAGGCAAGTTATGGCCATTTGATGGTGGGAGTATCATGCTAAAGAGGTGGAGGATCTCTTTCGATCCAACACAAGAATATTTTCGTTTCAGACCCCTGTGGATATTGCTCTCAGGGATCCCTTTGAATTTATGGAATAAAAGTGCATTAATGGCTATTGGAAATGCTTTGGGCCGCTTTATCTGTGTGGATGATAATGCACTATGCGCAGTGGACCAAAAACTAGGAAGGCTTTTGGTTGAGGTCGACATACACTGCGAACTATTGGAAACTTTGGACGTCCAGTGGCGGGATCAGTTTTTCTCACGGAGACTCGATTACCTAGGGATTTCGTTTCATTGTACCCTATGCAGAAAAACAGGACACCTGAGAGGAGCTGTCGGGGTTTCGAGGAGGAGAAAGAATCGGAGAATTCTCGACTTTGGAAAATGCCAAGAGTTGATTCGCCAGAATTTGATTTGGCTGCTCGAGAAGTACCTGGCCCTGTCTCCTCAGACTCTCCGAACAAATCGGGATCTGATACTCTTACAGGTAAGTTAAGTCATAAGTGATGTAACATATGAGGGTCCTCCTATGTTCATGCCATGAAGTCATAAGTGATGTAACATATGAGGGTCCTCCTATGTTCATTCCATGAAGTCATAAGTGATGTAACATGAGGGTCCTCCTATGTCTTTAGATCTTTTGTAGTAGTTTGATTAGTTTGGTTACTTCGCAATCTGCTTTGAGGGTACTTAGCAAACGCATTCTCAAGTAAAGTAGCAACAAGTAGCAATTATCCATGTGGAAAGTGCGAGCACACTCTAATCCCAAAATCCCGACAGAGTCCTTTAAGACTCTAATCCCGACTCTAATCTAGGCAGTCCATTTTGGTTTTGGTTCCTTCGTTTCCCCGCAGTCCATTTTGGTTTTGGTTCCTTCGTTTGCCCGCTCTATTGAGATTCAATTTTAAGGCGGGGGCACTCGCTGAACATTGGAAGTTTCTGCAGCCTACCTTAAACACGGAGTTAGGTGTCGATTAAATTCGCTGCCATTTTTTCTAATCCATTGGGATTGTGTTTTTTTCCAATTCAGTTTTAATTCAGAAAAAACAAAAACTGATTTTGATACTCCTCTTCAATTTCTGTAGCTTAATGTTTGTCAAAAGCTACTAATAATTTCTGGAAGCCAGCAAAAGAGTAGCCCAAGCGCCAAAAAGTTCCTCTTTGGTATTAGTACCTGTTAGCATCGGAAGTCACTCCTGGATTGCTTGCAGGAGCAGAGCCCGACGCCCATCAATTTTTTATGTCACGGTTTGATAAATGGGCGATCAAATGGGTAGAGACTCGAGGAGATATCACTCTAACTCGGGGACTGGATCTGGTACGTAAAGAACAAAGGAGGTCTACAATCCTAACTTCAGCCAATGGGTTGATTAAAACATGAGCAGGTGGAAGACTTAGTAAGAAAGGTGAACAAACATCTTTGGGCAATAGGCTTACAACAGTTTGTAGGGGAAAAACTCTGAACGCGGGATCCTCCTGGTTCAGGGCTTCAAGAAACTGAATAAAAGACTTGACTAGATCCTCCAATTCCAAGTCGTTCAGTGTTAAGGAAATCACAGGAACCGATTAGAGACTCTGTAACTATTACAGTGATCCATTACAAAATCATCCTATAACAGTTACAGCTCGACTGGATCCTCCAATTCCAAGCTACTCTAACACAGTATAACAAATATGTAAAGAAACTAGAATTCATAAGGCAAGAAGTCTCAGAAGTCTAGAAATAACCAGAAAACAGTGCTTCATTAAAGTTTTACAACCGGGAGCTCTGATCAACCATCGATACCCACCAAAATGGCAGAATTGCCTACATATACTTGGAACTGATTCAAGCGTTGAAGGCGCGATCATATCATGAATTCAATGCTTGACATTGAGGAGCTTCTCTGTTAGGGTACGCATGCAGACGTTGGGCAGAATGTCCATGCAGTCGTCTATCAGACGCGATCTTTGTCAGGAGGAACTGACAGCCTGTCTCTGTACACGCTCTTTTCTATCCTTCTATTTCAGGAAGGAGATGATGTATCACCCACCTTCCTTATTTGCATTAATTGATTCATCGGGACCTGAGAGGCTCTGGTCAAATATTCATTTGGGAGATGTGGTAGCCTACCTTTGGTTGTCTGCTGCTTTGCTGGATTTCTGCAGGGGGACTCGGCTGGCCAATGTGGACGGAGCTGACAAGGCTGAGGTGATGGGGCATGACAGACAGGATATTCGATGACCGAACAAGGTGGGGGGCAATAAGATGAGGCGAAGGTGGCTAGAGTGCAAGATGATGAAATGGAGGATACATGTCATCGGGTCTGAGAGGCAGAATTACAAACATAAACGCCCCTTCCCCAGGCCTCCTTCTCGATGACCAGGCGCCAAATTCGCGGGCCCGATTCTGGGCGCTATCGGAAATTCAGGGTTCAGAGTTTCAAAGTGCAAAAAAATAAGGGGTGCCAGCTTCCCGATCTCCGATATGCGATGAGCTCCACCTCTATGAGCTAGCCCCTACTGGCTAGAACACGATCCATATGACTTGTCTTCGTGTGACCGCAGCCAAACCCTCCATCGGAGTTTCGACGTTCACGATGACACAATGTTTGTGTCCAAGGGACTCGCGATTTTCCGATTGTCGATGCGCCTTTCGTGCTAGCCCTCCGACTAGGCCCTGGTCCAAGTGACCGCTACCATATGCCCTCGACCATACTCTCCATCGGGGTTTCGCGGTTTGCGATGTCAACGAACACGCATCCCCCGACTCGCGATTCCCCGAAACCCGATGGCTCATGACCATTGACTTGTCAACGATCCGCTCCCTGTAGTGAAAGCCTGCCCCCTGTCCTCCATGATTGACAGCTATTCCCCGCCGATCGGGAAATCGCGTATCACGATTCTGCGATGCACAAAACTCTCGCTCCCGAGATCTCCGATATCCCGATTCCCGATGAAGCCCTCCTGTGGAGCTTTCACCGATGGCGCTAGATGTTATTGCTAATAAGAAATATCGCTAACAGTACCCTCACCACCGTTGTAGGTCCATGTGAATTTGGTACAATCCGACAGCTTGATCAGACCACCAGCTCCACATAGTAGACTAGTGTTTGGTATATTACTATTTGAATGGCGACAACTATGTATCCTCATGATGGGCACGACAGACCCCAATCACTTCTGTTGGTGGCTTCAACCTAGGATGGAGGCGGCTTGATTTTGTGGTAGCTTGGCGGTGTATCACTCATTCGGTGGTCTCTTAGTTTGGTGGCATATCACACTTATATTAATTTCTAATCCTAAATGGACCCTTGAAAGCACGTATTCTGGTGGTTGGGTTTGGACTTTTCTAATGGACACGGCTCGATTGATAGACACGGCTCGATTCTTCGTCTTTGTTCGGCCAAAGAAACTCAGTCGGAACAACAAAGGTTGAGTCTATATTCTTCTGACATCAGGGGTCTTTGTCTTCGATTCACATTGCGGGCATCCACGGTCTTCAATTCACATTGTGGGCCCACCTTTTGTGTTCGATTCACTTTGCGGGCCCACCTTATGTCATGGTGCCTTTGACCTTCATTTTGTGGGCAAAAAAGGTTCGTGAAGGTGGCAAAGTGAAGGTGTGCCCGTGGGAAAAAGGTTCGTGAAGGTGGTGGCAAAGTGAAGGTGTCCGTGGTGACATCAGGTGATTCCGTCGGTCTTTATAAGCCTGCCTTGATGGCCATTTCATTCAATTTATGCAGTCCATTTTGGTTGTGGTTCCTTCATTGTCCTGCTCTATTGAGATTCAGTTTTAAGGTGGGGGCACTTGCTGGAATATCTTAAGTGCTTACAACTTCAAAGGTACTTCAGATACTCATCGTCTTTCTTTCTGTGATTACATTGTATTTGCTTGATAATCGTCTTATGTAAAAGTTGTAAAAGACCATTCTTAGGATTCATCACAGTTCAAAATTCTTCTTCTTGAATGCCACTTTTTCTTTCTATTTTCCAAGATTTTGTGTTTGGAGACATTTAGAGCACATGTCAAGCATTGTAAGTTTCCAAGATTTTGTGTTTGGAGACATTTCAAGCATTGTAATGTTTGTCAAAAGACTCTACTAATTGTATGTTTTATTTGGGCAATCAGGATTTTCATGGAGAGAATTGTGGTTATTGTGGTTCCTGTTGGCCCGTAGATTCTGGTTATACGTGAAGAACCTCGCAACGATATGTCCCGCCGTATAAACAACTTGCTAATTGTGTACGTGAACAGTCATGGAACAATTCTTACAGTGGTTTTCTCTGTTCAGGGTCCAATTGGGTCAGAGATTTGGGGCAGTGTACTCCTTCTCTCCGGAGTCATGGAACAACTTGGTTTCTTGAAGGGTAGGAAAATTTTGGACGTCATTGGAACGATGCAAGAATGTCTACACAGTATCAAAGCTAGAAAGCAAAAAGCCTTGATCTCAAACTGGATCTAAGAAAAGCTTATGACTGTGTTAATTGGGATTTCTTACATTTGATACTTGTATAGACTGGTTTCAGTGTGCACTCTATAAATTGGATTATGAGTTGTGTGGTTAGCTCCACTTTCGTTGTTATGATCAATGGGGAGTCCTCATACTTCTTCAAAAGTGAACGTGGACTACGACAAGGTTTCCCTCTCTCACCTTTACTCTTGTTATGGAATGCATCAGTCTACTATTGAAGAAAGGTCAAGTGGAAGGTGACCTGACTGGAGTCAAGGTTTCCAAGATCATTAGAGTCCTCCACCTTATTTTTGTTGATGATGTACTTATAATGACAAAGGCCTCACTGGATGAATGGCAGGTGATCAAAACTCTGCTGAAACTTTTTTGTTTTGCCTTAGGTTTAAAAGTAAGCCTACAAAAATCTAATTTTCATTTTTCAGGGATTCAAGGGGAATCTCTGGAGCAGTATAAGGTTTTACTTTCTTATAATTTTGTGGAGTTGAATGAGGGATTCCGATACTTGGGGTACTATTTAAAAGTGTAAAAAACTACATTTTAAGACTGGAGATGGTTGATCATAAAGTTTGAACATAGGATCAAGCAATGGTGTAATTGTTGGTTAACACTTGGTGGTCGAAGTACACTTGCAAAGACTGTTCTTGAAACTCAATCAGTCTACTAGATGGCTCTGGCAGCGGCTCCAATTTCTGTTCTCTCTAAAATTCGTAAGATTATATTTGATTTCCTCTGGTCGAGGGGTGGAAAAGCACATGGGATACATATTTGTAGGTGGGAGATACTAGCTAAGTCGAAACATCTTGGTGGCAGGGGTCTTCAGAACCTCTTCCTTTTTAATCGCTCCTTGGCAGCAAACTCATTATGGTGATTTTTGTTGAAGGAAGGTATCTAGCATCAGGTGATCAAGGATAAATATTTTCCATATTATTGAGTTGCTACTTGGCTTAGATCGACATTGTATCTTAAACCAATAGCCTCACAGATCTGAAAAAACTTGTTGAAATATTTACCTCTCATCACTCACTGGATCAGCTGGAAACCAGGTTATGGCTCTTCCATTTTAATTGGATTGGATAAGATATTGGGAATCGAAAACTCCTCTTAACTTCGATTGGCACTAAAGGAAAAAAAAAATTGGTACCTGTATCAAGCCTCCGCTCAATCCTCATTGGGTTATATTAAAAATCAATGGAAATCCATTGCAGAACTAGATCTCTCGAGAAACTTGTCAGTTGAGTGGAATTCTTACTACAAGGCACTCATTCAATCTGGTGTCCAACTTCAGTCAAGAGAGGACTCGCTTATCTGGACGGCAGGTGATCACTCTGGTTATATCACTATAAAAAATGTATATAATGCTTTGGAAAACGAATACTGGCCGATACAAACCACAGGTTGGCGAAGACAGCTTTGGACATGGGACATATCATACAAAATCAAGCTTTTTACGTGGCTGGATTTAGAGAATAAAATTCTAACTTGGGAAAATCTAAAAAAAAGAGGTTGGGAAGGACCGAGCTATTGTCCTTTATGCAATAGGGATGAGGAGACAATCTTTCACTTATTTGTAAATTGTTCTTTTACTCAACAACTTTGGATATCTTTGTCTATTATTTTCAACCTTGTTACTGTTTGGGGTGGCAACTCTCTAAAAAACTGTTTTGAAAACTGGCATAAGTTGGAAAAAACTCAGCAAACTTTACCCTCTTTGACTTGTTGGTATATCTGGTTGGCAAGGAACAAGTTTATATTTTAATCCAACTTATCTACAGTTCATGGAGTTTCTTATCAGATACGAGGAATGGTGGAAGCTACTAGTGCACAATGCTCTCAAACACATACTCCCAAAAGGAAAAAGAAACCACCTGATCTCACTATGCATACTATTTGCTAGTTCGATGGTGTTGCTCAAGAAAATGAGACTCTAAGTGGAGCTGGGGGTATCATAAAGACTACGAGGAATACTTTCTATAGGTGGACGTTCAATTTTTGGATGGGTTCAAACACTAGGGCATAACTTCTTGGTGTGTGGGCCACTTTATCTTTAGCTCTTAGGCTTGGCATTGATCATCTTCAATTGCTAGGGGATTCAAAGATAGTGGTGGAATGGTTAAATTATAAGAGTAATCTATAGGTTATTTCTCTTATGGGCTGGATGGAGAAGATTAGGGACCTTATTGCACTCTTCAACGCTACTATATTTGACCACATCTACAGGGAAGAGAATGTGGAAGCAAATATACTTTCAAAAAAGCACTCCAGGTTCCGGAAGGGAGGATCCACTTCAACAAATGGCAGGATGGCCAGGAGGGCCCCCCACTATCACTTCGTCTCTACATATGACTTAGATAGCTTTTGGTGAAGGCTATGACTTCTTTTGTTTTTTGAGATATGTCTGGTTCCATTTGTAAACATGGCTATAGATATTATAGATTGTCGCCTTGCATTTTTTGCTATTTTGGACTGTTTACTTAGTGTAGAGACTGACTAGTCTTTGAGTAACTTGAACAATGTATTTCCACTCATTTTGTCTATGATGGATGAAAATATCAATAGATGAAGGATGTATGTAGTCATTGTAATTTGAAATCTTGTACTCTCTTGGAGAACACCATATATATAAATATATTGAGGAATTTTCTACTGAAAAAAAGAAGAAGCTAATTTGGACATCCAAACAACAAAATCGAAAGTTATGAAAGGTACACTTCACCCGCTACCCATGAAATATAGATAATTGTGGAGTGTGTGAATTCAACAAAAATATAACTCAATCTGCAATTTCGAAACTATGCATTACAAAATGTAGTATATTCACTTTTTATTAGCACAAGGATTTTATTTTTCATTTTGAAGATGGCCCACGAATTGAAAATTTCTTCACAAACCTTCCGGTAATATTTGAAATGCTCATGCTTGGACCAATGGCACATGCACCCACCTGGTTCTCCGAAATTGACGTGGCCGTCCCCACACATTTAAGAAAAACGTGTTTTTTTATATATGGCAATGCCAGAACATCTTTAATGTAACTAAGGTATTTTTAGTTTTAACTAAAATATCGGAGAATTAAAAATGAAAGTTTATTCAACAACGTTACAAATAAAAATGTAATATGTTATAACATATTACATAACATTTTTTCCAACGGGAAAATTTCTCAATTATATTAGTGAATATAATATGTTCTCTATACTAGAGATGTTACAAAGGCAGAGCTACAACACCATAATTGTCAATGATCTTTCGCCAATAGTGGTCTCTCAACCATCAGATGGAGAAAGTTCAAAAATAGGAGTGATAAATGATAACCAAATACGATGAGAGCGTTGAAAATAACGATATAGTCAGATTTGCTTCAGAGGAAGCCAAATATAAGAAAATAGTCAATAAAGACACAAAAATACTTAGAAATATAGGAAGAAAGGATGGATAGAGCTTAATGGATAGTTATGAAATGGGAGGGGCCCTCATGGCCATCTATCTAGAGGTTATAGGTAATTATGCCCTCTCTTTTTTTAAGTGTCAACTTTGATAAATGATCTGCAGATTTATTGTACTACCGATAGATGTGGTTGAAGCTAAGATTATTGAAAGAGGTCAAAAGAGATATGATTCTGTCCTTCCATGCCAAGAGAGAGATGGCTTGTAGGTCTCCCCTATTGTTTAACTAGTCGATGATAATTCTGGAGTCTCCAAGGATCTGAAAAGAGTAAATGTGTAGTCTGGTATCCAAGAAGAGAGTAGCCCATGCACCCAAAAGTTTCGCTCTGGTATTAGTACCCGGGCCACAATTAAAGGTCCAACAATAGTAGGAAATTTTGGATAATTTTATCAAACCACCGACACCACTTTGTGCTCCATTTAATGATGCTGCTCCATCGAACCATCCAATTTTAAATTCCTCAATATCAGAAATATTCTTCATGATCTTTTTTCTTGGTTTATAAGGAGAGATGTCAGACCAGCTTTTAAAAAGAGCAAGTTCTTTAAGTGTTGTAGTCTTAATGGAAGGGATCTCATTTGTGAATATTTTATTGTTCCTAATCAACCAGATGGACCAACAAATCAGAGAAGGCAGTTGTTTAAAAGAGGGTTCCATATGCGTCCAGAAGTCGAAGCAAGCAGGGATCGATGGCCCATCCCAAACCGAATTGATATTAAGCACCAAATTGATTTTTCTCCAAACTAATCTGATGAATGTGCAATTGATGAACAAGTGATCTGCAGTTTCTGCATCAATGAAGCAAAGTTGGCAGAGGTTTAGTCCATGCCAACCTTTTTTCTGTAGCAAATCCTAGGTGTTTAGTTTGTATTTGAACATGAGCCATGAGAATAATTTTAGTTTATGGGGAAGATGCCAGCGCCATATTACAATATTAATATTACATAACATATTACAATAAAAGACAATTATAAACAAATGTTGAGTGGCAGCTTAGTCCCTGCTAAGTAGATTTGGAAATCAATATTGATGATGATGATTATTGATATCTACTGAAATCAATCAGTATAAACACGTTAAAAGATGGGGATAGAAGAGGATTATTATTTAAAAAACTAATATCAACAATATGCTAACTAGGAGCTAATTAAAATAGATCTTTAACAATAAGCATATCAAAGTTTAAATATGTAAAATTAAATGACAATTTAAAAAAAAAATCAAATGATAAAAAAATTAAATATTAAAACTTATTTTCAATTATTTTTTAAAAATCAAATAATAAAAAAAAATTAAATATTAAAACTTATGTTTAAATTTCATTGAATACATAATACATTGAAAATATAACTTATATTTTAATCATACTTATAATATCATTTATGATTATTGAAAACAATCTACCCACAAATACATATACATGGTAAGAATAAAGTAAGTAATATGAAATAGAATATTTCCCAAAGTAATAACTTTTTCCCAAAGTAATAACTTACCATAACAAGTATATGTTAAAAAATTCACAAAATACAAAGATCTATTAAAAAAATATTGGTGATATTATTTATAATATTAATATTGAGAAAAGTAAAAATGCTATCACATCAATTGAAAGAGGTAATGTGTAAACTATTTTTTTTCCTAACATACTTATTTTATTATAAATATTAGTAATATTGCTTATAATATCAATATTGAAAAAGTGAAAAATGTTATCAATCACATACTTATTTTATTATAAATATTAGTAATATTGCTTATAATATCAATATTGAAAAAGTGAAAAATGTTATCAGATCAATTTAAAGAAATAACATGAAATTTATATTTTTTTCTAAAATACTTGTTTTATCAGAGTAGAAAACTTATGTTTAAACATATTTTTAAACACTTAAATATTTGAATTCAAAATAATAAAAAAATATATATATATTATTATATTTTTATTTTTTTTTAATTTTTATTTTTAAATTTTTTATATTAAACATTGAAATGAATACTTTGTAGATTAAATTAATACAATATTTTTAATTATAATTTAAACATTTTATAAATTAATTTTTTTCCAATTCAACACGTTCAAAATTTGACAAAATTTATTTTAAAATTATAAATTAATATTAATAATTATAAATTAATTAAATTACAATAAAATATATTAAAATAATAAATAAAATTATAACACAATAAAGTTACAATTTAATAATTAAATTTAAATAATAATTATTAAAAAAATAAATTCATAAAAAAATCTTTTATTTAATTTTTTTATTTTCATCTATTTCTAATAAACACACTTGACCATCATCTAAGTAAAATATTAAAATATTAACATTTTACTAAATTAAACACACTTGCCCATCATCTAAGTAAAATATTAAAATATTAACATTTCACCAAATTATAGCAAAATATTAAAATATTAACATTTCCTTGAATTATAGCAAAATATTAAAATATTAATATTTAAGTGAATTATAGATAAAAAAAATTATATGCTTACTGACTTCACATACCATTATAAAATGTATTCGATATGCCCGGATGGGAAGCTTCTAGGCTCAGAGCGTGGACAGACTATAGGGAGGCCACCTGGCTAGACGACCAGCCATTTGGCGCCTGATCAGACCCACCCCTCCCCTCATCCATCACCTCATGGTGTTAAAACACCCACCGTCACTCCTCAGACTTCACTCACGGCCAGCTTGCCGCACGTTTTGGAAGCTCAACTGCATGGGAGATTTCATGGAGCAGTACAAGACAGCTCCTCAGTCACATCTGCACCTCAACAATGACGCTCCTAAGGCCGGGCCCAAGTGCATTGAACTTCATTTTCTCCTTCGTCGTCTCCATGTCCAACTCTCCCTGGTTCGCGTTTTCTTCCACCCCTCCTGGTGTGATTTCCACTCGACTTCACGGACTGTTGGTTCTTGCCTCTCCTCACAGGGTATGCTGGTTTTTCCCCTTGCACCTCTTCTGCATTCTCTGTCACAGGCCGATTGCAGCCACCACCATGCCCCACCCTAAAGGCAAGTCCAAAAGAGGGGCAACCTTGTATGCGACCAGAGGCAGGGAGGTGCCCAATTTTGACCCTACTCCTGAAACCGAAGGCAGCCTCTTCTTGGCTCCCGTCGAAGCTCCCACCCCTACACAACCTCTTCGTGAGACCACCCCGGACCTCTCCCTGCTCTCGAACCCCTACGGATGCAGAATTGAGTGGTTTGACACCCTCGGTAATTCGCTGGGCTTCGCACCTCCACCCCCCTCCCCTCCTCCTCATCCTCCACCTCCACCTTCTCCCATTCGCCACCCCCATGTCGCTTCCTCTGCTCCCTCTGCTTATCCTTTCGACTCTTCGTTGTCCCCTCCACTCTGCTCAACTTGTGATAGGTGTGTAGACAGAGAAACTATCATGGACTCATTGGACGACCTCAATAGGGGCCTTGGGGATGTCAAGTCTGCCAAGCTCGAGCTGCAAATCAAGGACTCAGAACGTTGGATCCATGTGGACATTTTGATGTCCTTCCTACAAGACCTCCGACAAGCCATCACGGACCGAGAAAGGCATGACAAGGGCAAATCGCAGGAGCATCAAGCCTTTGTTGGGCCAAGGCTCGATCCAGGTTTTTAGTTTATTATGCTTCAAGTTTCCATTTTCTTTTTTATCTCGATAGCCATGGGAGGCTGGCCGGCTCAAGGGAGTTTGGTCTATGTTTTTTCTGTTCAATTTAACAATCAACACTTCGCCCTGCGTGGAAACGTAGTCTCTTTGCATGTTTTACTCTTATTTTTTGGACAAGTGGCAGCGGTGGTTTCCCAGCAGGGCACTGTTGCCATGTTTGATTAGGCACTATAGACAGTTGTAATTCCTTTTTCTCGAAGGCTCTAATACAAAATTCTAACTTACAAAAAAAAAATGTATTTGATATGGTCTGAAGTGCGAAAGGGGATTCGTAGTGCATGTAGTTTGATGTGATGGTCATGTTTGGCTTCAAAGGCATGCTGCTTTTGGTATACGGATTTTGATTTTCACCTCCAAAAAAACAGTTTAGGCATGGACTACCTCAATTCGGTGTACATATAGGTGTACACATAGTAAAGTTGATTAATTAAATGTAATTAATTTTAACATTGAAATATCTGAATGTAGCAATAAGGATTTAAATATATTAACCATTCAGAAACAATAAAAATATTTATTTTTATTATATTATATA
>ML780100.1:110559-125671 GCA_009831015.1 Picea engelmannii
TCAGACCATTCAGATACCTTGCCACCTTTTCATCATCACTCTCCCGATGACCAGCTCGAATGTTGAGCCTGTAAAATTCCTCGGTGTACTCCTTCACCGTCATCATCTTATGTCTCAGGTTCTACATGCGCCTGAACAGTGTGATCTGGTAGTCTCTCGAAATGAACTTCGCCTTCATCTTGGCGATCATCCGATCCCAGCTTTTGATCTTCTATTTGCCTTTGGAACGCCTGTTTGCCTGCAACTCGTCCCACCATAAGGCTGCATGTCCCTTTAACTTTGTGATGGCATGCTTTACTTTCTTGTCCTCTTCGATGTCTTCGTAATCAAAGTAGGTGTCGAGTGCTCGGATCCAATCCAGCAACTCTTCTGCGTTTAGACTTCCCTCATAGACGGGAATGCCCATATTTGTCTTTGAGCTCATCCTCGAAATGGCTCTGATCAACCTCTCGGTTGAGGCATCTTCTGCTGAGACCTCTTCGACGTCATGTCCAGCTTCCTCTTCTACCTCGAAGTCGCTGAAATCTACTGCACCCGCACCGCGCCTCTAGGTGGTCTCCATCTCTTCGAGTCTCGCCCTGAGATATCGTATTTGACTCTCCATCTCTGGATTCCCCGCCGGTCTGCCCCTTCTTCGGGCGTCCCTGTCTTCATGATCAGGCGACTGCCTTTCTCTTCTGGGTGGCATGGTGTATCTGCTTCCCTCTGCTATCTGAACAAAGAGAACTCCACTTCCCGCTCTGATACCACTTGATTGCCGATCTTCCCTCTACGACACGATCGCTCTCACCAGGACCTTCAACAACGCGGCCCGAAGAGTTAACAACTCTTCTGACTCCCTCGGAAGTCTTTTACCCACAGTGCTCTTCTCGACGATCTCCCTTTCACCAGTCGGGAAATTGGGTTTCGCGGACTCGCGAACCTTGTGTGCACCTCCCATGCAATATGAAACTCCGAATCCCGATCCCCGATGTCAACGGTCAACACTTCTGTGTATCGGGGATTTCCCTATCGGGAAATCGACAGATGAAAGGTGGCGATTTACTCACCTTTCAAAACCCCGAACGCCGATGTGCGATGCCACGTGTTGTCCTCCGCTCCGTCTCTGTGGGACCCGTCGCAACTCGGGGCTTCGCTGTTTCTACGTGCTCCCTTCGACTTCAAAAACGCCGAAGTGCCGAGTCCCGACTCCTCGGGATCTCGTGCCACCTGTCCCTCCGATGATCGACGACTCTGATTAAATCGGGAAATCGCAACTCGCGATTTCAACGTGCATGCAACTCTTGCACTCACCAACCCCGATATGCCGATATTCGATGACAAACGGATTCTCTCGTGCACCTGTGAGTTAACCCCCTCGCAACTCCTCAACGATCTGATGGTCTGCGGGATTTCGCGACTCTCCACAACAGATTCAAATCGTCGATTCTCTTCCTCTCGAAGAGTTCTCCGCTTCAACAGCTTCATCCTGTGAAACTGAAGCAAAGATACTATCCCTCCTGAGCTTTTACCAACTCGGACTCCTCCAAAGTGTTTGCGCACACTCCCTGTGCTCAACCTTCAACCACTCTCAACAGTACTTGAAGTCTTCCAGGTCCTGTGCTTTCACAGTCACACCAACCCCGTCCTCTCTTTTCTCAGGCTTGTTACTGAGACTTCGATCCGACCTGCACTTCACCTGCACGGCTCGAATAACCCAACTCGGTTTTGGTCGACGAGAATAAGAGCTTCACTACTGAACCTCCTCAACGCACTCTATGCGGAGGAATTCAACTGCACTCTATGCAGGAATCTCCTAGTTCGGACAGTGAAACAATTTGGAACTTATTCCCTCATTCTCTCAGGTTTCGAACCTGATATGCAATCACATATGCAGCATATAGAAGATAAGCATAAAAAGAAGCAACTATGCAACAACATAATATCAACAACACACAGAGATCAAACACATCCATGAAATTGAATCAAGGCTTTCTTCTATTAATTCAATCTCTGTACATGGGCTTCTTCACAAGCTCTCTCTGCTCTGCTCTCTTCTCTCAAAGCTAATGCTGAATGAATGATGATGATACAATGATACAAAGGAGGGTGCCTATAGTCCGTTTTCCCTCTCGAAAGCAAAACTGTCTAGTCTACAGTTAATTCCTATCTAACAGCATTAAAACCATTAAATGTCTTCTTATCTACATTACAATACAAGTGCGCTTCTTATGAATCCTTTCATTCAAATGGCGGTGCAACAATCTTCAAAGCAATCCAAAAATGTATGTGCTGGCGCTGTCCAGCTGTATGTTCTTTAGTCCACGCGTTGGCTCGCTTGATGAAGTCGTAGATGCTCCTGCATCATTATGGATAATCCTTTCAAAGATTCTAAGGGGTTGGATACAAATTATGATCTTGATGAGTTAGATATTGAATTGGATCGAGTTCAAGATCAATATGAGCCAAATATGTTATAAATTATATTTAATAAGGTGAGTTGTTTCAAAGGAATTACATCAAAGTAAAGGAAATAACATCATATATCAAAATGACTTAAGTTTCATTTTGTTTTCCGAAGGATTAGTATTATAATTTAAATTAAATTTTTGGTTAAGTTTGGTTTTATTTAATAAAGAAGGTATATGTTTACAAGAAAATCAAGTTTTGCACATATGTCATTTTGTCTACTATAATTGTTTACATGATGGTCATGAAAGTTAAAAAGAGAAAATGAAATTTATATGAGAGTCATTCTATTTAGTGTTGAATTGCATTGAAAATAAAATGGTTAAATAAATGGTTAGTTTTCTACATGATGATCATGAAAGTTAGTAAGATAAAGTGAAAATTACCTAAAAGTCGTCCTACCTAATATGGAATTGTATTGAAAATAAAATAATTAAAGGGAGAGTCAATGAAAGATTTAATATCCATAGTTTCCATCTAATATAGTGAAAGTAGATCATAAATAGGATGATCAATGAAGTTATAGTGAAAGTAGATCATAAATAGGATGATCAATGAAGTTAAAAAATATAATGAAAAAAATACCATATCACTCATTCTATTTAACATTATCAAATTGTGTAATAAAGAGTCTATTATAATTGGACAATTATATGAATATGTAGAAAATAAAACAAAGATTCACTCATACTACTTTAGCATTGGAATTCAAAATAGAATAATCATGGAACACAATTGCATTCATTCAATGTAAATGTATCTATATCAAAGTTTTCATTTCTGACACATTTGGTTTGAATCAAGTCAGATTTATAACTATTGCACATTATTATCATCCAAAGAGTAGTATGGTAAGTCTTTATATTAGTAGGGAAACTTCATTTCTTTGGAAAAAAAATAGACGTGAATCTTATATTGACAAATAGTAATTGAGCTTTTTCCCAATAATTATTATGTTGCAAGGTGTTGTTATTATCAAAGTTGGCACCAGGCTTTCTTTTCATTGTTGTTGGGAACATACTAAGTTGTTTAATATTTTTGGAAAGACTTTCCAAACAACAATGATTATAGCAGAGAGAAATTGAATCTAATATTTAAACTCAATAAATGTCATCTAAAAAGTAGAATATTTCAATCAAAAGAATAGATAATTTTTTCACCTTGAGAAGGGCACTCTGAAGAGGTAGCGCACCTCTCTAAGTTCTAGGATTATCCAAGTTTGTTGTTATAGTTGTCTTGAGGCATCTCTTTCCATCTAACATATAGGACTAAATATTATGCTTAGATAGAATATAATACCCACAATTGAATCCATAACGAAGATTAATTTATAACATTTAAAGTTTTGTAAGATTAAACAAATAAGAGGAGAATTAAATAGGGTCAAGTCAATGTTAAACTAGCATATAAAGTTCAAGTGATGGAGGGTAGGGTAGTAGAATCAAAGTTCTGGTTTTCTGAGATTTGGGGGTGGTAATTACCTTTAAAAGTAAAACTGTTTGTCTGGTTATTGTTGGAGCAACAGATACTTACTTGGGATAATTTAACAAAAAAGGGGATTCTTGGGTCCTAGTATATGTGTGTTGTGTAAGGAAAGTGAAAAAACCGTGTTACATTTATTTGGGGAATGCAGTTTTATAAAGAGTATTTGGCAGATGATTTCTAAGGAATTAAAATTGGTCAATAAATGGCAAGGAGGACAATTTGAAAATAGTCTACTAACTTGGTCAAAGAGAAAGGAAAAATGGATTGAAATCCCTTGCTACATTTGTTTCAAGGTCTGGAAGCACAGGAATTTGATGATATTTGAAGATCGGGAAAAAAATCATATTAAAGTTTGTAACTACATTTCACAAGACTTGGGGGAACAAAAAGTTACTCAGGATACAAAGCACATAAGGATTCACAGACCTCCTAATCTTGATTGGGACGGCGCAATAGGTTTTTTCGATGGGGCTTCACAGGAAAGAGGTTCAAAATGTGGGGCTGGAGCACTGCTGAAGTGTCTAGTTTTGGGCACCTTTAAACTAAAAATGAATTGTGGAAAAGACACAAATACCAAGGGAGAATTGTTGGCACTTTGGGTAATTGTATTTTTTTCTTATATTAAACAAGTATCAAGATTACTATTGGTGGGTGATTCTAAGGTTATTATCGATTGGTATACTAATGATAATAATATTCAGGTGATATCTTTGCAGCCTTGGATGACAAAGATTAGAGCGCTAAGCAATTTTTTTAGAAAGTCAAAGCCCAACATATCTACAGGTCTTATAATAATGTTGTTGACCCACTATCAAAGGAAGCACTACTTTTGGATGAAGGCGACATTTATTGGTCAAAGGAAACATATGGACAACATGAATTCTTTAAAAGAATGGATATTAGTTTTTAGGGTACTCCATTAATGGACTGTGTTACATTGGAACATTTTTGTAAAATTACAGTCATAAGGAAGAAATATTTTTTTTGTTTTTTTGGATATAGGTATATTATATTAATGTTGATTATATGATAAAAAGATGTAATGGAGACAAAAGCTGAAATTTTTTTAGACTCATGGTTACAGATTGTATTTAAAAAAAAAAACAGTTTATATTTACTAATATAAGAGTTTTTTTTCTTGTTGAAAAAAACAATAAGAAGAGAAACCTTTAATAGAAAAGACTTTACAAAGTAATCAAGTGAACTTATTGATGGAAAGTAAACAAACAAGATGCGTTGGGTAGCAACAAATATCTGCCAGGAAGAGGCAGGAAGTTAGTGTCCTTTGACTCGACTCCAACTCTAACTCCAACTCTAACTCCGAAGGCATGGAAGCGAGAGCTAGCCAAACATGGCTACTATTTGGTGATTTTTAACTCGACTCTGAGAGTGATTGTTGACTTGACTTAGAGAGCATGGGAAGCGAGAGCTAGCCAAACAAGGTAATTGTTTGGTGATTTTTTTTTATTTTTTTTTTTTTAAATGAAATACACATTACTGTTTGGTGAATTTTTTTTAATAAAGAAAACATTGCATTTATTATTCATTTGTTGGTATTTTTAATCATTGTTAAAGAACACAAGAAAACCTGATTTATGTTCCTTCATGTCTACCTCCTGCCTGCTACTCCAACTACAAGCCCCTCTTATTTTGAGAAGGATATTCTGGTCATGCTTATGATTATAATCAAAATCCATGGAGAGTCTACCATGAATAGTACCAACGTTCTCTGCATTCATAATACTGCCATTGTTATTGTCTCTAAAGCTCAGTTTTGTTGTAGAGGTTGAGAACATAGTTTTCAACCATTGGAAAACTTATATTTTCACAATAACATATGAAAATTTCTAATTGACTTTTGCTATTCAAAATTCATAGGAGCTAAAAGGGCAATAAAGAGAATTTATCTTTATAAACCATGGTCAAATCCTACACCTTGTTTATAAGGTCACACCCCTTATAGGCCTTTCTCGGTACAACCTCTACACTGGAATGGTTGCATCAGTATGTCTTACCATTAGCATAGGCAAAGATAGCATACTCACTAGTTCTAATGTTTTTCACAATAACATATGTATGTAATGTTTTTCACAATAACTTGATATTTGGGAATACGTTAAACGCCGAACTTTCTTACATGGTTTCAATTGAGTTGATTTATCAGAAGACAAAATCGATTGAATTGATTTATCAGAATACAAAATCTATTGAAGATACTTTTACTAATTTTTAAGAAATTTTGAATATACATTAAAAAGCCTCTAAATTGTTATGGAAAAATTCAAGTTGAAAGATTAAAACAATGATTCTTCTTTTCAAAATTTGTACGTACGTCTATGCAAAGATATATGTTAAATGCATGATAATCAACCATTATTATAAATTCAATTAATTGAAAGGAACTTTGATTCACACATTTTATGTTTCTACCTTATTTGCTAATTGAATTTTTAAAACATAGATAATTTAAAAACAAATTTATTGGATAAGCTAAATAACTACAACAAAGATTTGAAATAAATTTGCATATCAAAATCATATAATCTTGTTAATTTGGTTTAGATATAAGTTTTCAAGATGGGCTTTGGAGATGATTTTCAGGGGATTCTATAATTATAAATGAAAATGTCGAGTACACATGGTAGAGGGTTAAAGAATCGCAAAACAACTTAAGACATGGTGGACGAAGGAAAAACCTTTTGATAGCAAGGTAGGAGACAACTAAATTGTCCTTGACCTGTCCCCATGACAGGATGGAGTTAGAGCCGAGGTTATGGAGATCACCGGAAAAGCTCATCATCCATACATCAACATGCTTGTCAGAATGAAGAACGTAATTGCTATTATAAGTCGTCTATCTGTAAAGCTCTCATAATCGTTGTCTAATTCAAACTCTTTAAAGCTTAATTAATTATTACAAAATTAAAAACATGTTAAAATAACCAACCACAAAAATTTGTAAAAAATAAACTTACTTAAAATTCAATTTATCTACTTATTAATATATTCATGTAACTAAAAAATGATAATTCATCATTTATACATTGAAAATAACTAAGTTGAATTGAAAGTACTTATGGAATTTATATTTAGCAAGATGGACATTGTCCAACTAGTCTGTTTCTTTCAATGTAGCAATGCAGAAAATACAATGGACATGAAGGTAAGTCGGTATGTAGAAAGACATGTAAAAAAATAAGTACAGTTCTATTTATTTCAATGTAGCAGTACATAAAACACAGTTGACATGAAGATATGTTATCTTGTAGGAAGATATGTAGTATCTACACACACTAAATTAGGTGCAAAGCAGTAGAATAAATATACAGACAATAAATGAAATACAAAACAATGGAATATGGAATAAGAGTATAAGCATGCACCTTTGTATCTCTTCTTCTACATTTGTGGTTAAGAGTCATTCGTCTTCTCCAGTTATTATGTTTGTTTCAATGTGGGAATGCACAAAATACAATGAACATGGATGTAAGTTGGTATGTAAGGGAAAACAAGTAACATGTACATACAGTAAATGAGAATCAAAGGAATAGAGTAAAAGATAGAGTTAGAAGCATGAACCTTTGTTTTTCTTGATCCATGGTTGTGATTATATAGAAGTTTTCCTAGCCAAAATATATTACAAGCCAGAAAATATTAAGAAGTTGGATGATCCTAACTGAATGATTTGGTTTTGTGCAACAAAGTATCCAGATATGCTTCGAGACATGGAAATATGATTTTGTAATATGTTTGATGTATATTTCATAATTCAAGTACAAGACAAATTGTATCATGGTCAGACCAGTAGGTGTCTAAGATAAAGAGGGTGTATTGTGAAATGGGCACATTTGACCATACATGCTCAATAAATGTGTTTTGTACATGCTTTATCTTAAGAAAAAGAAACCGAAGATTGTAATTGCACATGTAGTTTTCCAATTCTTTTGTTATGGCACTATTTTGTAGCATGTCAACATTGAAGTCTCCTAGAATGAGAATGGTTTCGTTCAGAAATTGAATATTGTAATTTGCAGTCCACATAAAATTACTCTTGCTAGCACCATCTCAACATCTTTTTCTTCGAAATGCATATGATCCAAATTTGTTATATGTTTTTTCATTAATATCAACACTCCATGCATAATGTAACTTGATATGCAAGTGTGATTTGAAAATTTCTTATTTTGCATGCATAATGTCATGTATGTTTCCTTCAAGCACATAATATAAGATTGCATTGTGTCATAGTCATTGAGTAGATCATTCATATGTGCATTTAAACTGCATGTGTTAAGTGAGAGAATTAATATAGATGAGTTTGTTTGTATGGATTGGTAATCATATTGCAGATGCCATTTTGCACTAGTCTGAAGGCGTTGCATCTCAGTAGCAACTTTGTGTTTGAATTTGAAGTTATCTTTTGTAAGAGCACTTAGAAAATACAAGGACTCTATGTTTATGACATGGGACAAAGTTGTGTATACAAGCCCATGTACTCGTATTCTAGTAGGGTTGAAGGCAACATTATCAAGTGTTAGTCCTTGTGATCTGTGGATTGTACGTGCACATGAAAGTTGAATTGGAAACTATTTTCAAATCTTCAGTTGACTTGTCTTTGTCGATGTTGATATTGGTTTTGATATTCGCAATATAGGTGTCCATTTACGCAAAGTGTTTGAATTATATAGATAATCTAACTTGTTTGCTTGTCAGTGGCCAATGTGCGGGTCATGGAATTCAGAGCAGATCAACTTTCTTTGTTTTGGTATAAGCTTTGAGTATTTCATCTACACAATTCACTAGGCCATCCTGTGAATCATAATTCCAGGCATTGACACTCTTTTTGAGGTACTTGAATAGGCCTGACAGCTTAAATATTTACATAGAGCGAGGCCCTTAAACATTCTTGACAACCTTAAATGTTTACTTAAATAGGCCTGCCAGAGTACATTTTTCCTCGAATTTCTCCATACAATCTTGTAAAAAAATTAAGCCACCATAGATCTTGAAGAAATGTGTAAATATGTATCTTGCAAAATATGTAAATATGTATGTTTACAGATCTATATTTATAACTTACTGAAATATGTCACCGACAAAGATGGATAATGCATGGCAATGGTGTGAAATTTTGTTGCATCTCGGTTAACGTTGTATCATACTTAGCCCTTCTACACCTAGCTGCAGTTTTCTTCTACAAGAACATTCTGCAAAGGAAACAAGCTTGACATCGTATTTTTCATGTGAAAGACACGGGTTTGATTCTCGTACGGGGTAGGTAGGTACTCATTCCCAAGCAAACTGGGAATACCATCGAGATCAAGGTGCGAAGGATAAAGTATTTCCTCATTCAATTGAGGCATTAGATTTCCATTTCGTCACATACGACAAAGGACCGAGATTTGTAATGCTAGAAAAAGTGACAGTCGGAGTTGTGCAAACAACATTGATATGCACATGGTGCAGAGCTTGGGGAAAAAATTGGAGGAAATTTTAAGAGTTGGAGAAAATGATATGCCAATCTCTATGGAAAGTCTGCAGGACAAGAATGATGAATAAATACTTAAACATTCTTACTTGCAAAATGCAAACTGTAAACAATAAACAATGAATATGAATGAAACTATGGTATTGAAACCTACTCTGCAATGATGAATGACATAATTGCAGGTCCAATTGCGGGTGTAGGACTTGAACCCTGCAAAGTGAAAAAACAGCTCCAACTGCCAGTGCAGGACCCCAACCGTGCAAAGTTGAAGCAAACAAAAGCAAGCAACAAGCAACAAGCAACAAACCAGTGAGCAAGCAACAGGTCCAACTACAGGTGCAGGACCTCAACCTTGAAAAATTGAACCAAACAACAAAAATAAGCAACCAACGAACTAGTGAACAAACAACAACCAATGAACCAGTAAAGAATATATGTATCTTCAATGATGACTAAATTGCATTCCAAGCATAGAAGAAATATGAAACATATAATGACTATGCGAGTGGAAATACTGAAACATTCTTACTTGCAAACTGTAAACAATAAATAGTAAACAATGGATACAAATGAAACTATGGTATTGAAACTTACTCGTCAATGATGGACGATAGAATCGTAGGTCCAATTGCGGGTGCAGGACTTGAACCCTGGAAAGTGAAAAAACAACTCCAACTGCAGGTGCAGGACTCCAACCTTGCAAATTTGAAGCAAACAAAATAAATAAGCAAACAACAAACCAGTGAACAAGCACCAACAACTCTAATTGCAGGTGCAAGACCTCAACCTTGCAAAGTTTAACCAAACAATAACAAGTAGCAACCAGTGAACCAATGAACAAGCAGTAACCAGTGAACCAGTAAAGAATATATGTATCTTCAATGATGACTAAATTACATTCCAAGCATAGAAGAAATATGAAACATATGATGACTATGCGAATGGCGGTGGACAACAATATTGACCAAATTCACCGCAAGATTGTATGGAAAAATTCGAGGAAAAATGTACTCTGACATGCCTATTTAAGTAAACATTTAAGATTGTCAGGCTTGTTTAAAGGCCTCGCGCCATGTAAACATTTAAGATGTTAGGCCTATTTAAGTACCTCAAAAAGAGTGTCAATGCTCAAAACTTTCGGTATGTAAACATTTCAATAAAAATAGTAATAATAAAAAAATTAAAAAAGAGTGTCGATGCTCAAAACTTTCGATATGTAAACATTTCAATAAAAATTAAAAAATAAAAAATAAATGTCGATGCTCAAAACTTTAGATATCTAAACATTTAAAACATTGGCAATATCGAAGCTGGAAATAAGACTTCGAATCTACTCTCCAATGAGATTATGATATATAAGGTTTTTTTTATTATATAAAAAATAATGTTTTTAGTTCTCTAGTTCGAACAATAGAGATTATGCAAAAAAAAAATTAGTCAAAGGGCAAACTAATATGAAGTCAACGAATTATCGATTGCTATAGTCCCTCTATGCCTTTGGCGGGGACTAATACGATAAAAAGCAGCTAAGTTATAAGTCCAAGACAAAAGCAATGGCATTTACGAAAATGAGGCAACATATCTATAGAATTAGAAAGAGTGGCTATTATTGCAAAGAAGATATATGCAATCAATAGAAATATATAAAAAAAAAAAAAAAATTTAATATTGTAATAGTTATTAAAAAATATTTTTTATTATATTGAAAATACTTTCATTGACATTGAATTGTAACAATGAAGTCCATTGAAATTGAAAATCTTAAGAATATGTCATAATAATTTGAACACCTCCAATTATATGTATCAACAACTATAGTTATATGGATGAGTACATAAGTATGTCATAATAATTTTGTATAACTATAATTATATGGTGTTTCTGTTTATAATTATTTGTGATTTGATTAAGATGTAGAAGGTGTGCATGTATGTGTAATGTATATACCTTCACTCCCCATTGTATTAGGGTTTTTTTTTGCACAAATACACAACTTCACCCCCTAGTACCCATAGTGCATAACACACAATGCATACCTTCATGCATCACTGTACTAGGTGGTGAACATCTATATTTGTGCACACCTTCACATAATAAAGGATGGGAATTGAAGATGTACATTTATACTAGAAACTCATCTATTAAGTGAGGCATTGGTTTAGTTGGTTAGTGCACCACCATTAAGGTTTTCCTTTAACTTTCAAAGTCACAAGTTCAATACATATGTGTCACATACTTTGTCTTGGTTTAGTTGGTTAGTGCACGATCCTGAATCTCCTCAAGATATCCACTGTGTATTTCCCTTGACGAAGGAATATCTCTCTAGATCTCTGGCATACCTCTAATCCCAATAAATAATGCATCAAGCCAATGTCCTTCATCTCAAACTCTGTAGACAAATCTACCTTGCACCTTGCTATAAGCTCCTCTATACTTGTGAGAAACAAATCATCCACGTGCAACACCAAGATGAGTGGATCAGACCCAACAAGTATGAAGTAAAGTTAGAATTTGCCTCACTCTTGGTAAAGGCCATACTCTGCAAGTATCCATCATTCCTGGAATATCGTTCCCTGAGTGCCTGTTTGAGTTCGTATAAGGCTTTCTTAATCCTGCACACATGCGACTGTCTCCCATGTACCTCAAAGCCCTGAGGTTACTTGTGTATACTCCCTCCTCAATGATCTCGTTGAGGAAAGTTGTCTTCACAACAATCTGGTGAATCCTCAACCTCCTAACTGAAGCAATATAAATAATAGCTCGAATAGAAGCATACCTAGCAACTAGAGAAAATGTCTTCTCTTAGTCCACCCCCTCTCTTTTGGAGAACCCTCTTGATACGAACCATGCTTTGAACTTCTTGATGCTACCATCTGTAGTATGCTTGATCTTTAAGAGCCAACTGGAACTCACCACTGACTTCCCCTTTAGTCTCAATATTATGTCCCAAACATCATTCTTCATGATAGAGGTGTACTCCTCTACCATGGTATCCTTCCAAACCTATTGATTCACCACTTCCTCAAAATTGGAAGGCTCAACATCAATGATGCTACTCATAAGCGCCATATAGTTCGGAAACCTCCTTAGAGGCCAGCTCTCCCTGACTGCACTCCTAGGAGCCTCACCAACATCCCTCAATGATTGCAATAGCCACCTGGGTCTCCTGACAGAACTGGAAGGAGATAACTCCTCCTCCCCACCTTAAGATTTCCTAGGTGCCAAGTTATTCTTGAACTTAACATCTCTGCTCACAATTGTCTTCCGTTATGATGGTATGAAGATCTTGTAATCCATTGAGGTCTCGCTATACCCCAGAAATATTCCCTTTTGTCATGAAAGCTCCAACTTCGTCCTCTTCTCCACAGGCACATGGATGTAGATTGGACAACCAAAGATCCTAAAATGTCCTATCTTTGGCTTCACTCCTTAGGATGCCTCCTCTGGAGTCTTATCCCCCAATATCCCGTGAGGAATCCTGTTTTTCACATATATTGTCATGTTACACGCTTCTTCCCAAAGAAACAAAGGCAACTCTTGGTCATGTAACATAGCCTTGGAAGAACCGATGATGGACCGGTTCTTTCTCTCCGCAACCCCATTCTGTTGAGGGTTGTATAAGATTGTCAACTCCCTCTTGATCTCTGCCTCCTTGCAAAAATCCTTGAAGTCATTGGAGATGTAAATACACTAAACAAATATGAACTTTGAATTTACTCTTTTGAGTGTGTTCCAAAGGATAAACCTCAAAACAATTTCTATTGATACACAACCATTGGCTACTCAAGTTCTAGAAAATATCTATGCCTAGAAAAAAAAAATGACTCTTTTCAACTATCACTCCAAAAAATTGGGTTTTAAGATCTAAATACAAATGCATAAACCCTTTGCAAAATCATTTTCTTCAGAGTTAATGTAAAATACACAGACTTACATGTTCTTGATTATCCATGCAAACTCAATATATTCTTCAGTAAATCAACTCTGTTCTCTTACACATATTGCTTATATGACAAGGACTCACACTATGGTTATGTGATTCCTAGCAATACCAGTGACTTATCTTTGTTATAGTTGACAAGTTGGTTGCTTTACAACTTCTTTCTACCCGGTGGTTTAAGTGGTTCACTTCAAATTCTATATTACTATTTTTTTCCAGAAGAAAACCCCATCTATATGATACTTTGTCCACAATTATGGTAAACAACTCATATGTCTATCCTCTGCATAGGTCTCCAACTAACAATCAATATAGAGTCTATCAACACATATACAAAAAGACAAAAATAGTCATGTACTATGTCTCTCAAGATCATAAATATAGAAATATGTTTTGAGGCGGCCCCACCTGACCGTCTATCTATTGATAATATGTCAAAATCCCCGCCTACTTTTGAAGAGAACTTTTGGATAGTATATCAGCCTCCTTATTTAATTTTCTTAAAATATGAGTGAAGTTGATCTGAGTAAATCTCTTAATGAGATCGGTGATTCTGTCTTTCCAGCATTCCAATGCAATGACTTGTAACTTTCCTTTGTTGTGTAGCCAGTCTATAATGATCTTAGAGTCACCCGGACCCCAATCACTTCTGTTGGTGGCTTCAACCTAGGATGTAGGCGGCTCGATTTTGTGGTAGCTTGGCGGTGTATCACTCATTCGGTGGTCTCTTAGTTTGGTGGCATATCACACTTATATTAATTTCTCATCCTACACGGACCCTTGATAGCACGTCTTCATGGACACACATATATTGGTTGTTGGGTTTGGACTTTTCTCGGCCAAAGAAACTCAGTGAGAACAACAAAGGTTGAATCTATATTCGCTAAGCCCAAACTCAACTTATGACATCAGGGGTCTTTTGTCTTCAATTCACATTGCGTGCGCCTTTTGTGTTCGATTCACTTTGCGGGCCCACCTTATAAAGGTTCGTGAGGGTAACCAAAGTGAGGGCGTAACGAAAAAGGTTCGTGACGGTAACCAAAGAAAGTCAGGGCGTAACGAATATAGTATTTGACCATCGCGTCTGCTTCCCACGCTCCTCCTCCTCTTCCAGCCTCCTTTGCCTACCATTTGCCATCTACCACCTCCACGATCATTGCTGCTCGGACTCACTAAACCAAACATATTTCTCGAATTTCTATCGGAAGGCTCAGATAGTTCAGAGATCGAACAGCGTTAACTTTATTGAGATCCGTGATGCTCCCATCAATCCCGGAGCTCTACAGAGACATTATTTCGGCTTGTCTTTTGTTGCAGTGGTTTGCTTGCTGGAAGAATGTGAGACAGGAGAAAAATCTTTAGGCATTATTGCAGAGTTTTGACACACTTCAGAAGCAGAGTCATTCTTTGTCAGTCGCGGCATCCTATATATCAGACTGTTCGGAAGTTGAAGAAGGTTCTGAAGGTGATTCGGTGTGCTTTTTTTACGGGTTCAGCGAGGATTACAGGGCCATTCTTACGGAAAATGACGGATATTTAAGTTACAGATTGCAGAATTCTCCACTCCGAGTAAAGAATTTGTCGCTTTGCAGCTCAGGATTCTTTCCAGATTGAGAAAATGTTGGATGTAGGGCGGCATTCAGTCGATATTCCGTTGACGAAATTCAATTTCCCCTTTTTATACTGACAGATTGATTAACCTCAAGAGTGTATGCAAACTGTTCGAAGAAAGCTTTCAATAACAGAGAATC
>ML780100.1:129758-151457 GCA_009831015.1 Picea engelmannii
GAAAGAAGAAATACTACATTGAAGAGTTTAACCCCACTCATAACCATCAACAAAAGGCGTACATAGGGGCCAATATTTCTTGGAGATCTAAAACCCTTATTGCTCAATTAAGGACCAATTCTCATCAACTCCGTTGTGAAACATAGCGCTGGAAAAGGCCAAAAGAAAGGTGGGAAGAAAGAGTATGTATTTTGTGCTCGTCCGGAAAAGTGGAAACAGAAAAACATTTCATTTTAGATTGTGAGGCCCTCAAAGACAGCAGGGAAAATTATGCAGGTATTCTGGCAGCTAATTCCTGGGATAATCTATTCAGCGAAGAGTTTGTTGAGAAGCTGGGAGCGATTATTGTAAAACTTCACAAGAAAAGGGCCGAATGCAAAAGCCAGATGGAAAAGCAATCTGTCCCATAGGCTATTTTTAGCCTCGTGGACGTTAAAATTACTTTCTTTCTTTCTTTCTAAAGTGTTGGCAAACAATCCAAAGGAGGAATCGAGGGAGTAACGAAAAAGGTTCGTGACGATAACCAAAGAAAGTCAGGGCGTAACGAATATAGTATTTGATGATATCATAAAGTGTTGGCAAACAATCCAAAGGAGAATGGAGGGAGTAACGAAAAAGGTTCGTGACGGTAACCAAAGAAAGTCAGGGCGTAAGAATCCAAAGGAGGAATCGAGGGGTCTTTTCCCTTCGATTCACTTTGCGGGCGTCCATGGTCTTCAATACACATTGCGTGCGCCTTTTGTGGTCGATTCACTTTGCGGGCCCACCTTATGTCACTTTGTGGGCGAAGAAGGTTCGTGAAGGTGCCCATGGTGGCAAAGTGAAGGTGCCCGTGGTGACATCAGGTGATTCCATCGGTTTTTATAAGCCTGCCTTGATGGCCATTTCATTCAATTTATGCAGTCCATTTTGGTTGCGGTTCCTTCATTTTCCTGCTTTATTGAGATTCAGTTTTAAGGCGGGGGCACTTGCTGGAATATCTTAAGCGCTTACAACTTCAAAGGTACTTCAGATACTCATCGTCTTTCTTTCTGTGATTACATTGTATTTGCTTGATAATCGTCTTATGTAAAAGACCGTTCTTAGGATTCATCACAGTTCAAAATTCTTCTTCTTGAATGCCACTTTTCCAGGATTTTGTGTTTGGAGACATTTAGAGCACATGTCAAGCATTGTAAGTTTCTGATTCTGATGCTCCTCTTCAATTTCTGTAGCTTAATGTTTGTCAAAAGACTCTACTAATTCTATGTTTTCTTTGGGCAATCAGGATTTTCATGGAGAGAATTGTGGTTCCTGTTGGCCCGCAGATTCCGGTTATACGTGAAGAACCTCGCAACGATATGTCCCGCCGTATAAACAACTTGTTAATTGTGTACGTGAACAGTCATGGAACAATTCTTACAGCGGTATTCTCTGTTCAGGGTCCGATTGGGTCAGAGATTTGGGGCAGTGTACTCCTCCTCTCCGGAGTTGTCTCAGCGGCAATCATCCTTCTCCTCGTCCACATATTCATTCAACAGTTTAATGATCTTACGAGAGGCGAAGTAGGACTCCTCAATTCTCTGATTCAGAACTGGAGGTGGATTTCACTGAGAGCTGCATATCTTATAATGTTAACGGGCTTATCAATCTGCCTCGGCTTCACTTGCAGCCGTCTGCTCATCTCCCACATCCCCTAAATCTTCCAAGGAACTTCTGTGGAACTTGGCGTGGTACTGTTGTCTAATTTGTCTTCATGGGTTTTGTCAGTTTTTTGCAGCAATCCTTTATTTGCCACTTATAAGTTAAAGATATTAGATTATATCCTTATCATCTGTTCGACTTCAATAAAATTGTTTTCTTATTAAATGTTGACAATGGATGTTCATGGTTTGGTGTTTATTTGTCAACTGTGCTGAGGTCAGTATGCAGTTTTAAATAAATATGGTAAAACAATAAAATGGAATATATAAAATTAAAATATATTTTAAAAATTAATATAATAACAAAAAATAAATAATTATACTAGGAACAGATCCATTTTCATGTATAAATTTGTGAATTTTAATTAATTATTTTAATTTATTTATATTTTTAAATTTTTATAAATTAATAAATTATGGATTTAAGTTTTACTAACAATATTTTGAAAATTATATTTAAATTATATTTTATATTTCTGTAAACTAGAGGAGAAAAATAAATTTCTCTACCCAGATCCCAATTCTTTACATTGTTTATTTCACAGACTTATATTTATTCTCCACACTATTTTTCAAAAAAATTATAAATTACTTTTTAAATATTTACTGACTTATTTTTTAAAAAATCATATTTTAATTTTTTATAATTTTATAATTTATACTTAATAATTCAACTTTTTACTGGTATAACCCGCCACGTTTATTTGGACATTCTAACCCAAATTATCTGAGGGTACTTCGCAATGTGCCAATTCAAAAAAAAAACCTCGCTCAGGGTACGTTTATTTGGACATTCGTTCCATAATTTCAAAACCATGCTCAGAAAATTCATTTTGAATAAAACGCAAGAGAACACACTTTTTCTGGGCAAACCTCCCAGCCCTATTTGAAATGCTCATGTTCGCCCACTTGGTTCTTGACATTCACGTGCCCGTCCTCACACCATTCAAAAATTATAAAAATAAAATAATTTTTTTTTATTATAAAAATAACATATTAAAATAAATAAATAATTCTTTATTATTTTTTAAATTTTAATAATTCAAACTAACTTAAAAAATAATAATCATAATAATAAAAACTATATAATTTATTCTATATTACTTTAATAATTTATCAAAAAAACAAAACATAATTAAGATACTTAATTAGCCAACAATATTGCAAAGAAAAATTCAAACATATATTTTTAAGTTGAAGAATATTCCACAACCATCAAAATCTTCACCAGAGTAAAAATCACAAACTAATAATAATGTCACTCTATTCAACATATGAACCACATAGGCAATTCGTACGGCCTAGTTTCATCCTAAACCACATTAGGTTTCCCTGTGTCCTAACCACACTTAGAGGTCAGCATTTCCACATCAATGGTGTACGACAAGATGGATCAGCATCGGAGCTTTTGCCACACGATATCAAACAAACACTGTCTAAGAAAAACATCGACCCTCGATCCACTCGTTTAAATTAGCAGAATGATGGGACGTTTTCGGCACAAAATAAGATCAGATTCTATCATTTAATAGGCCAATTAATGTCTCGCTCCGCATACATTGTTGTCCCACGCACCGAGAGAATAACAAGAGTTTTAAATTGTCGATGAACCACAGCGTAGCCCGCTCCTGCACCGCCAGCCTACGACCACATTTAATCCCAAGCATAATGCGGATCCTTGTGACGGATTGTGTAAAACTGCATTTATGCCCCGAATTGAAGAACTGATGCAACAAGGTAAGTATTCTCCGTGTTTAAATTACTAAGACAGTTTTGAACCCCAATCTTCAAAAAATGATTAAAAATTGATTTCGTAGTAAAATTCTATGAGTTCCATGACACCGACAGATTGATGGCCTCATGGTGGAAGGAAGACAAACAATTCACAAACCGGAGCAATGGTTGGTATGGGACAACAAACCTAAGGGAGCCATAAATCTATTTAATGGCTCTAATCTTCTGATTGTACGGGGAGAGGGATTGCGCTAAGCATTTAGAGGCATGGATGCCCCTGGCATACACTATGGCCATCTCCGGGAGTAGCTTCAACTGGGGAGAAATCATTTCTAAACAATTGAGCACCAACATATTGCAGGCCCAAACACCAAAGGATGGAGAAGCACATGCTTTTTACATGGCATCGCACTTGCTAGACGTAATCTGCGCAAGGAACGTCTTCGCAGGCATGAATCGGAGCTGGCATGTCATCGAGCTACTTGTACATGTCTACTTCATCATTATGTGGGAAAATAGGTACAAAAAATCCTATGCTCTCATCTGCGATGAATTTATAGCTCAGGTTTATTTTATTGTTTTTAAGAAAGAATGCCCAAGACTTTCGACAGTGGCCAAGAAAAGGATCTCAAAGGTAGGCCACTGGTACCTAGAAATTAGCAGTACTTATATCAGGGTGTTTGGGGCTATCGGCACACCGCATATACTCCCCTCTCATGTCCCAGACCGGCTCATCGTGGGATTAATCTATTACCAAACCATCCAGCAAGGCTATAATGTCACTCTGGTTAAAGACAAGAAGCGAGTGTTCATACCCTATGGTTTCCATATTGGGTTTTACATGGTGAAGGATACTGCGCAAGCTAAACAAGAGGGTTTGAGATAGCTGGAATACAGATTCCCAACATGTCCATTTCGCAAACATGACCCTAGAAGCCTAGTACTTCTGCATGCATCACAAGTCTCCTCCTGCTGGCCATACGCACATGATAAGTTTGAAGATGATATCTTTACAGAATGTGCTCGAGACTGGGAGGAGGTGCTACAGAGAAAAGCTAACCCGAATATGAGTAGGTTTAAAGCTATGAGTATGAATGAGAAAGTCGAAACGATAGAACAGACGGCTCAAGTAGCCCTCAGGGTTAGGGAAGAGAACAAAGCAATAGAAGCAATAGAGGCACAAAGGAGGGGGATTTTGTTGTTAGAAGAAGCCCGAAGAGTCATCCGGAGGTTAGAAAATGATCCCCAACTGTTCGAACCTATAAGGATCACCCCGACCGACCCAATCAACATCAGAGAGGAGCTAAATGGCTCAGAATCAACCCCACTGGAGGAAACCACCGATCTAGAAAACCCCAGAGTTTCATCACCACAGGCCAGATCACCGGTGACTATTCCAACCCAGCAGGAGATTCCAAGCACATAAGGTGAAACAGGTGTTCCTAACATCTTCTTTGATATGATTACCATCTATGATGATAAAGAGAGCTCAGAGGTCTCTCTTATAAATCCAGTACCAATCACAGAGGAGAAAGGACCAGGGGGAACATCTGCGCCAACCCCCTATGCTTCAATTCTAAACCCTCGGCAGGGCGACCATGAGGCCGAGAGTATCCTAGACATTGAATTCCTCAACCTATCAGGGACCGCGAAAGACAACTCCAAGGATGAGCTAGGCTCTGGTGAACAAGAAGAGGAATTGCAACAGCTAGAGATCGACACCTCAACAATCGATCACCAATGAAGTGTTGAGCCTGTGACCGTCTCCCCCTATGAATTTGAAGTAATTATTTTAATGTGTTTATAATTTTCATTATTTTTATGAATTTATGAATTTGAAGTAATTATTTTAATTTGTTTATACTTTTAAATTTTTATAAATTAATAAGTTATGGATTTAAGTTTTATTATAAATATTTTGAAAATTATATTTCATATTTCTGTAAATCAGAGGAGTAAAATTGAACCTACCATTCACCAACCACCCCTTCCATCCACTGTCTATGCATGCCCTTTGTCTTCTCATGTCTCTCCACATAGTTTGTTAGCTCCATTTTCAAACTCTCCCTCTAACATGACTGACATACTTCCTAGTCCCAAAACTACACCCCCTTTGTTTGCATAAAACTACACCCCTTCACACGTGTGTTCTCATAAATGTAAAGGAAATTTCCTCAAAATGTCCAAATAAAGCATGAAGGCTATCATGGACCCCTCCCTCTACAGAGAAAATGTGTTACTATAAATAGGAAAATACCTTATAGGGTGCTTCCATGTATGGCAGTTTCAAGAAGTAGACCTCAAAAAGTGGGCTTGTAGAACCTGGGAGCATGTGCTTGGTTATAACCCACTTATCCATGTAGGTGCAAGAGGGCACATCACCTTTTTTTTCAACTTATTAGAGGATAGACTCACAATCACAATGGAAGGCCCTTGGTTTTGGGGGACAATGGATTTAACCCTATTCACGTGGAATGCAGGGTTTGATCCCATGAGAGAGATCATTCACACACTAGTTCTTTGGGTCAAAATTCCCCGTCTCCCTTCAGAGTTCTGGGAACCCAAAATTTTCAAAATAATAGGTGATTCTCTTGGAACCTTCCCTGCCATATCTCTTGATACTAAAAAGAAGACCATCATATTAGTTTCTGCTACCTCTATGGAGATCAACAATGCCTAACGTATTTTGGATGTGACTATGATTGAAGTAGGGGAGAACCATTTCATGAAATCCCTAGATTACAAAAAATGTTCCCTTTTGCTACACATAGTGTCGCTCTCATGGACATCTCAAGATCAACCATGCTCTCATAAAGAAGACATAGCTAGGAGGAGGCATTCACCTCATTACGGTCCCCTCATATTTTTGGGTTGATTCTCTAAAAAGGGTACAAAATGGGAAAAGGAATCAAGAAGATTTAGAAAGAGAGGAGGATATTATTAACACAGAGACACAAGTTGAGGAAAAAATGATGTAAGTAAACAATAAAATACAAGGCCCACATTGAGGATCTCAATGCTAGGATTTCTAGGTTTTCAAGCAAGAAAGTCACTCCTATCCATTCCCCTGACATTTCACAACTAAAGAAACCATCTATTATTCTTGAGCCAACAAAAGAAATCCATCCTTCCAATTAGATCCCCTCTATAATTATTATTATTTGTATTTTATAGGGAATTAAATGAAAGGCAAGAAAAGAAATGAAGTACACGCAAAGAGAAATAAAGTAGAGAGAAAAGTAATACATTAAAAAAATAAATTCTATTAATGAGTAAATTAGTATAATATTGTATAACACAAACTAGCTAGAATGGTGGTAGCTTATCTCTAGAGAGAGAGAGAGAGAGAGAGAGAGAGAGAGAGAGAGAGAGAGAGAGAGAGATGTCAGCTATTCTCATTCACAAAAAATAATTTAAGAGGCCATAAGGATGCATTTTAACATAAATCAAGAACCCTAAAGGTCCAAAACCCTAACCCTAGGAGGTGAAGCGCCAAAAGGTTTGTGGGCCTGAAGGTGTTTAGTTGATACGTCAACTTCTCGAGTGTGCAACTTTTAGATACAGTCTATGTTTGTTGGAAAGATATAACTAAGAACTATAATGTTGTGGAATTGATTAGGTGTGCCAAAGACAAACCAAGTCCCCTGAATTTCCCAGAATACATTGTTTAGGGCCTCAAAATGGCCCCAGAAGTTTAGGACCCAAAATATCATAACAAAAATGCCAAGATGGAGAACCATGTTGATTTAGTGGAAGAGGTGGGTGGCCACCGATATCCACCTGGATCAGTCCTCCCCCCTTAGGAGGCAATGGTCCCTATTGTGTCAAGTTCCCATAGTAGATGGGGAAACTTTTGTCGAATCTGAATCTTGGTGATCCATTTTCCCTACTGAAGAAGTTGTCATTCTTTGACAACTCGGTAGAGTTGTATGTTATGTTGACATGTTCCCTTCATATTGGTGTCCATTATCCAATCCACTATAGATTTCTCAATGCATTCGGGATTTATTTTAGGGGCCAATTTCTCAACAACCTCTGAGGTGTCCATTAGAGGTGGGAAATATAATTGAAGAAAATCCACATTAAATACATGGTGCAATCCATTGAAAGGAGGAATACTCAATTCGAAAGAATTTTCATCCACAACCTTTGTGACGGTGTAAGGCCCATATCAAAGAAGTCTAAGATTCCTGTCAGGGGCCTATGAGGTGTTGTTTTTTCAAATGAAACCACACCTTGTCACCAACCATAAACTTGTGTGGAAGTTTATGTTGGTGATGTCACTACTTGTACTTGGTATTGGCCTTTTGCAAGATATCGTGAACCTGTTGTTGGAGGTGCTGGATCCGTTCAAAAAAAATGGTTTCTCTATTTTCATCAGTCTAAGGGTGGGAGGACTCAATTGATGGAGATGCAATAGGTAGAGAGACTTAAACTTTACTACAACTGGACAAGCTTGCGGATTATTTCAAAGATATGATTTTGGATCATCATTTGATTGATCTCTTACTAGACGAGGTTGTTCCTACTTGGAGGAATGGTAGAAGTGGTTTGGATAGTATTTCAAAGCACCTGGACTGTGTCCTTATCTCAAAAATCCTACTAAATGATGTGGGTAGGTTTCAGACATTGGTTGACTTTCCATTTGTCTCGGATCACGCACCTGTGGTAGCCCAATTTGACTTTCAACAGATTCTGGTGGCCTATTCTTTCAAGTTAAGCCCATGTTGGTTGATTGAGGCAGATTTCACTTCTATTGTTAATTAGGTTTGGTAGGATCCTGACTTTCTGTTGGAACTAGATGTCCAGATCAGGTTTGTTTGGGAATTAAAAGTTTTAAAGGCCTGAATTAAATCCTAGGTTAGACTTAGATGGGTTGAAAATAAAAAAAGACTAGTCTCTCTTGAGGAGGAAATCAAGGTGGCTATACTCAATTTACTGAGGTCTGGTTTGATCCCAAACAATGATTGCAGATTGAAGTCCCTGGAGACTGAACATAATCACCTCCTTCTCATCAAAGAATAACATTGGCGACAAAAGAGTCGTGCAATCTGGTTAAAATATGGGGATTGGAATACTAAATACTTCCATAAGTTTGCTAGTGCAAAAAGAAATCAAAAACATATCTAGGGGATATGTGATGAACTTGGGAAGGAACAAAGAGGTCAAGAGGCAATTAAGTCTGATGCCAACAAATATTTCAAAGAGTTGTTCACTGTGGATCCCCACATCTCCCCTATGGAACAATTGAATTTTGTCAGGCTTTTTCCACGCTTTATTTCTATGGAGGACTCTAGTCTCATCGATATATCGGTTACCAAGATGGAAATTTGGGATATCCTAAAACACTTTGCAACTGATAAAAGTCCAATCTCGGACGATTGAGTTTTATACAAATTTTTTTGATGTTGTGGGGGATGATATGTTGGAATTAGTTGAAGACACAAGAATCAAAGGGAAGATTAAAAGCTCCTTTAATACCACTTTTTTGGCGCTGATACCAAAGGACAATAATCCTCAGAATTTTGGTGATTACATATCTTTTGCGCTTTGTAATATATGCTACAAGTTGATCTCCAAGGTGATTGCCAATAGAATAAAACCCATACTTTCGAGGGATTTGTTGAGTGAACAACTTGGTTTCTTGAAGGGCAGGAAAATTTTGGACGCCATTGGAACGATGCAAGAATGTATACACAGTATCAAAGTTAGAAATCAAAAGGCCTTGATCTCAAACCGGATCTAAGAAAAGTTTATGACTGTGTTAATTGGGATTTCTTACATTTGATACTTGTATAGACTAGTTTTAGTATGCACTCTATAAATTGGATTATGAGTTGTGTGGTTAGCTCCACTTTCGTTGTTATGATCAATGGGGAGTCCTCATCCTTCTTCAAAAGTGAACGTGGACTACGACAAGGTTTCTCGCTCTTACCTTTACTCTTGTTATGGAAAGCATCGGTCTACTATTGAAGAAAGGACAAGTGAAGGCGGCTTGACTGGAGTCAAGGTTTCTAGGATCATTAGAGTCCTCCATCTTATTTTTGTTGATGATGTACTTATAATGACAAAGGCCTCACTGGATGAATGGAAAGTGATCAAAACTCTGCTGAAACTTTTCTGTTGTGCCTTAGTTTTAAAAGTAAGCCTACAAAAATCTAATTTTCATTTTTCGGGGATTCAAGGAGAATCTCTGGAGCAGTATAAGGTTTTATTTTCTTATAATTTTGTGGAGTTGAATGAGGGCTTCTGATACTTGGGGTACTATTTAAAAGCGTAAAAAACTACATTTTAAGACTGGAGATGGTTGATCATAAAGTTTGAACATAGGATCAAGCAATGGTGTAATCGCCGGTTAACACTTGGTGGTCAAAGTACACTTGCAAAGACTGTTCTTGAAACTCAATCAGTCTACTAGATGGCTCTAGTAGTGGTTCCAGTTTCTGTTCTCTCTAAAATTCGTAAGCTTATATTTGATTTCCTCTGGTCGAGGGGTGGAAAAGCACATGGGATACATATTTGTAGGTGGGAGATACTAGCTAAGTCAAAACATCTTGGTGGTTGGGGTCTTCAGAACCTCTTCCTTTTTAATCGTTCCTTGGCAGCAAACTCATTATAGCGATTTTTATTGAAGGAAGGTATCTGGCATAAGGTGATCAAGGATAAATATTTGCCATATTATTTAGTGGCTACTTGGCTTAGGTCGACATTGTATCTTAAACCAACAGCCTCATAGATCTGGAAAAACTTGTTGAAATATTTACCTCTCATCACTCACTGGATCAGCTGGAAACCAAGTTATGGCTCTTCCATTTTAACTGGATTGGATAAGATATTGGGAATCGACAACTCTTAACTTTCCATAGAACTTCGATTGACACTAAAGGAAAAAAACATTTGTACCTATATCCAGCCTTCGCTCAATCCTCATTGGGTTATATTACAAACCAATGGAAATCCAGTGAAGAACTAGATATCTCGGGAAACTTTTCAGTTGAGTGGCATTCTTACTGCAAGGCACTCATTCAATCCGATGTCCAACTTCAGTCAAGAGAGGACTCGCGTATCTGGACGGAAGGTGATCACTCTGGTTATATCACTGCAAAAAATGTATATAATGCTTTGGCAAATGAATAGTGGCCGATACAAACCACAGGTTGGCGAAGACAGCTTTGGACATGCGACGTATCATACAAAATCAAGCTTTTTACGTGGCTAGCTTTAGAGAATAAAATTCTTACTTGGGAAAATCTAAAAAAAAGAGGTTGGGAAGGACCGAGCTATTGTCCTTTATGCAAGATGAATGAGGAGACAATCTTTCACTTATTTGTCAATTTTTCTTTTACTCAAAAACTTTGGATATCGTTGTCTACTATTTTCAACCTTGTTACTGTTTGGGGTGGAAACTCTCTAACAAACTGTTTTGAAAACTTGCATAAGTTGGAAAAAACTCAACCAACTTTACCCTCTTTGACTTCTTGGTATATCTGGTTGGCAAGGAACAAGTGTATATTTGAATCCAGCTTATCTACAGTTCATGGAGTTGCTTATCAAATACGAGGAATGGTGGAAGCTACTAGTGCACAATGCTCTCAAACACATACTCCCAAAAGGAAAAAGAAACCACCTGATCTCACCATGCATACTATTTGTTGGTTCGATGGTGTTGCTCAAGAAAATGACACTCTGAGTGGAGCTGGGGGTGTCATAAAGACTACGAGGAATACTTTCTACAGGTGGACGTTCAATTGTGGGATGGGTTCAAACACCAGGGCATAACTTCTTGGTGTGTGGGCCACTTTATCTTTAGCTCTTAGGCTTGGCATTGATCATCTTCAGTTGCTAGGGGATTCAAAGACAGTGGTGGAATGGTTAAATTATAAGAGTAATCTATAGGTTATTTCTCTTATGGTCTAGATGGAGAAGATTAGGGACCTTATTGCACTCTTCAACGCTACTAGATTTGACCACATCTACAGGGAAGAGAATGTGGAAGCAAATATACTTTTAAAAAAAGCACTCCAAGTTCTGGAAGGGAGGATCCACTTCAACAAATGACAGGATGGTGAGTAGGGCCCCCCACTATCACTTCGTCTCTACACATGACTTAGATAGATTTTGGTGAAGGTTATGACTTCTTTTGTTTTTTGAGATATATTTGGTTCCATTTGTAAACATGGCTATATATATTATAGACCGTCCTCTTGCATTTTTTGCTATTTTGGACTGTTTTCTTAGTGTAGAGACTGACTAGTCTTTGAGTAACTTGAACAATGCATTTTCACTCATTTTGTCTATGATGGATGAAATATCAATAGACGAAAGATGTATGTAGTCATTGTAATTTGAACTCTTGTACTCTCTTGGAGAACACCATATATATAAATATATTGAGGAATTTTCTACTGGAAAAAAAAGAAGCTAATTTGGACATCCAAACAACAAAATCAAAGGTTATGCAAGGTACACTTCACCCGCTACCCATGAAATATAGATAATTGTGGAGTGTGTGAATTCAACAAAAATATAACTCAATCTACAATTTCGAAACTATGCATTACAAAATGTAGTATATTCACTTTTTATTAGCACGAGGATTTTATTTTTCATTTTGAAGATGGCCCACGATATGACAATTTCTTCACAAACCTTCCGGTAATATTTGAAATGCTCATGCTTGGACCAATGTCACATGCACCCACCTGGTTCTTTGAAATTGACGTGGACGTCCCCACACATTTAAGAAAAACGTGTTTTTTTATATATGACAATGCTGGAACATCTTTAATGTAACTAAGGTATTTTTAGTTTTAACTAAAATATCGGAGAATTAAAAATGAAAGTTTATTCAACAATGTGACAAATAAAAATGTAATATTTTATAACATATTACATAACATTTTTTCCAGGGGGGAAATTTCTCAATTATATTAGTGAATATAATATGTTCTCTATACTAGAGATGTTACAAAGGAAGAGCTACAACAACATAACTGTCAATGATCTTTCGCCAATAGTGGTCTCTCAACCATCAGATGGAGAAAGTTCAAAAATAGGAGTGATAAATGATAACCAAATATGATGAGAGCGCTGGAAATAACAATACAGTCAGATTTGCTTCAGAGGAAGCCAAAGATCAGAAAATAGTCAATAAAGATGCAAAAATACTTAGAAATATAGAAAGAAAGGATGGACAGAGATTAATGGATAGTTATGAAATGGGAGGGGCCTGCATGGCCATCTATCCAGAGGTTATAGGTAATTATGCCCTCTTTTTTTCTGAAGCACCAACTTTGATAAATGATCTGCAGATTTATTGTACTCTCGATAGATGTGGTTGAAGCTGAGATTATTGAAAGAGGGCAAAAGAGATCTGATTCTGTCCTTCCATGCCCGAAGAGAGATGGCTTGTAGGTCTCCCCTATTGTTTAACCAGTCGATGATAATTCTGGAGTCTCCAAGGATCTGAAGAGAGTCAATGTGTAGTTTCGTAGCCAAGAAGAGAGTAGCCCAGGCACCCAAAAATTCCACTTTGGTATTAGTGCCCGGGCCACAATTAAAGGTCCAACGATCGTAGGAATTTTTGGATAATTTGATCAGACCACCGACACCACTCTGTGCTCCATTTAATGATGTTGCTCCATTGAACCATCCAATTTTAAATTCCTCAATATCAAAAATCTTCTTCATGATCTTTTTTTTTGGTTTATAAGGGGGGTTGTCAGACCAGCTTTTAAAAAGAGCAAGTGATTTAAGTGTTGTAGTGTTAATGGAAGGGATCTCATTTTGTTCTTGACCAACCATATGGACCAACAAATCAGAGAAGGAAGTTGTTTAAAAGAGGGTTCTATATGCGTCCAGAAGTCGAAGCAGGTAGGAATCGATGGCCCATCCCAAACCGAATTGATATTAAGCACCAAATTGATTTTTCTCCAAACTGATCCGGTGAATGTGCAATTGATGAACAAGTGATCTGTAGTCTCTGCATCAATGAAGCAAAGTTGGCAAATGTTTGGTTCAGACCAACCTTTTTTCTATAGCAAATCCTAGGTGTTTAGTTTGTATTTAAACATGAACCATGAGAATAATTTTAGTTTGTGGGGAAGAGGCCAGTACCATATTACATTATTAATATTACATAACATATTACATGTAATATGTTATTATGTAATATGTTATAACATATTACATGTAATATGTTATAACATATTACATGTAATATGTTATAACATATATGAGAGTCATTCTATTTAGTGTTGAATTGCATTGAAAATAAAATGGTTAAATAAATGGTTAGTTGTCTATAAGATGGTCATGAAAGTTAGTAAGATAAAATGAAAATTACCTAAAAGTCTTCCTACCTAATATGAAATTGTATTGAAAATAAAATAATTGAAGGGAGAGTCAATGAAAAATTCAATATCCATAGTTTCCATCTAATATAGTGAAAGTAGATCATAAATAGGATGATCAATGAAATTAAAAAATATAATGAAAAAAATACCATATCACTCATTCTATTTAACATTATCAAATTGTGTAATAAAGAGTTTATTATAATTGGACAATTATATGAATATGTAGAAACTAAAACAAAGATTCACTCATACTACTTTAGCATTGGAATTCAAAGTAGAATACTCATGGAACACAATTGCATTCATTCAATGTAAATGTATCTATATCAAAGTTTTCATTTCTAACACATTTGGTTTGAATCAAGTCAAATTTATAACTATTGCACATTATTATCATCCAAAGAGTAGTATGGTAAGTCTTTATATTAGTAGGGAAACTTCATTTCTTTGGAAAAAAAATAGACGTGAATCTTATATTGACAAATAGTAATTGAGCTTTCTCCCCCAATAATTATTATGTTGCAAGGTGTTGTTATTATCAAAGTTGACACCAGGTTTTTTTCATTGTTGTTGGGAACATACTAAGTTGTTTAATATTTTTGGAAAGACTTTCCAAACAACAATGATTATAGCAGAGAGAAATTGAATCTAATATTTAAACTCAATAAATGTCATCTAAAAAGTAGAGTATTTCAATCAAAAGAATAGCTATTTTTTTTCACCTTGTGAAGGGCACTCTGAAGAGGTAGCGCACATCTCTAAGTTCTAGGATTATCCAAGTTTGTTGTTATAGTTGTCTTGAGGCATCTCTTTCCATCTAACATATAGGACTAAATATTATGATTAGATAGAATAGAATACCCACAATTGAATCCATAATGAAGATTAAGTTATAACATTTAAAGTTTTGTAAGAGTAAACAAATAAGAGGAGAACTAAATAGGGTCAAGTCAATGTTAAACTAGTATATAAAGTTCAAGTGATGGAGGGTAGGGTAGTAGAATCAAAGTTATGGTTTTCTGAAATTTGGGGGTGGTAATTACCTTTAAAAGTAAAACTGTTTGTTTGGTTATTGTTGGAACAACGGATACTTACTTGGGATAATTTGACAAAAAGAGGATTCTTGGGTCCTAGTATATGTGTGTTGTGTAAGGAAAGTGAAAAATCTCTGTTACATTTATTTGGGGAATGCAGTTTTATAAAGAGTATTTGGCAGATGATTTCTAAGGAATTAAAATTGGTCAATAAATGGCAAGGAGGACAATTTGAAAATAGTCTACTAACTTGGTCAAAGAGAAAGGAAAACTGGATTGAAATCCCTTTCTATATTTGTTTCGAGGTCTGGAAGCACATGAATTTGATGATATTTGAAGATCATGAAAAAAATCATATTAAAGTTTGTAACTACATTTTACAAGACTTGGGGGAACAAAAAGTTACTCAGGATACAAAACACATAAGGATTCATAGACCTCCTAATCTTGATTGGGATGGGGCAATAGGTTTTTTCGATGGGGCTTCACAGGAAAGAGGTTCAAAATGTGGGGTTGGAGCACTACTGAAGTGTCCAGTTTTGGGCATCTTTAAACTAAAAATGAATTGTGGAAAAGGCACAAATACCAAGGGAGAATTGTTGGCGCTTTGGGTAATTGTATTTTTTTCTTATATTAAACAGGTATCAAGATTACTATTGGTGGGTGATTCTAATGTTATTATCGATTGGTATACTAATGATAATAATATTCAGGTGATATCTTTGCAGCCTTGGATGACAAAGATTAGAGCGTTGAGCAGTTTTTTTTCAGAAAGTCAAAGCCCAACATATCTACAGGTCTTATAATAATGTTGTTGACCTGCTATCAAAGGAAGCACTGCTTTTGGATGAAGGTGACATTTATTGGTCAAAGGAATCATATGGACAACATGAATTCTTTAAAAGAATGGATATCAGTTTTTAGGGTACTCCATTAATGGACTGTGTTACATTGGAACATTTTTGCAAAATTACAGTCATAAGGAAGAAATATTATTTTTGTTTTTTTGGATATAGGTATATTATATTAATGTTGATTATATGATAAAAAGATGTAATGGAGACAAAAGTTGAAAAGTTTTTAGACTCATGGTTACATATTGTATTTAAAAAAAAAAAAAAAACAATTTATATTAGTTTATATTTACTAATATAAGAGCTTTTTTTCTGGTTGAAACAAAAAATAAGAAGAGAAACCTTCAATAGAAAAGACTTTACAAAGTAATCAAGTGAACATATTGATGGAAAGTAAACAAACAAGATGCGTTGGGTACCAGCAAATATCTGCCAGGGCAATAAAGAGAATTTACCTTTATAAACCCCGGTCAAATCCTACACCTTGTTTATAAGGTCAGACCCTTTATAGGCCTTTCCCGATACAACCTCTACACTGGAATGGTTGCATCAGTATGTCTTACCATTAGCATAGGCAAAGATAGCATACTCACTAGTTCTAATGTTTTTCACAATAACATATGTATGTAATGTTTTTCACAATAACTTGATATTTGGGAATACGTTAAACGCCGAACTTTCTTACATGGTTTCAATTGAGTTGATTTATCAGAAGACAAAATCGATTGAATTGATTTATCAGAATACAAAATCTATTGAAGATACTTTTACTAATTTTTAAGAAATTTTGAATATACATTAAAAAGCCTCTAAATTGTTATGGAAAAATTCAAGTTGAAAGATTAAAACAATGATTCTTCTTTTCAAAATTTGTACGTACGTCTATGCAAAGATATATGTTAAATGCATGATAATCAACCGTTATTATAAATTCAATTAATTGAAAGGAACTTTGATTCACACATTTTATGTTTCTACCTTATTTGCTAATTGAATTTTTAAAACATAGATAATTTAAATACAAATTTATTGGATAAGCTAAATAATTACAACAAAGATTTGAAATAAATTTACATATCAAAATCATATAATCTTGTTAATTTGGTTTAGATATAAGTTTTCAAGATGAGCTTTGGAGATGATTTTCAGGGGATTCTATAATTATAAATGAAAATGTGGAGTACCCATGGTAGAGGGTTAAAGAATCGCAAAACCACTGAAGACATGGTGGACGAAGGAAAAACCTTTTGATAGCAGGGTAGGAGACAACTAAATTGTCCTTGACCTTGACCTAGACAATGATGTTAGTCGAGTTGAATCCTTGAATCCCCATGACAGGATGGAGTTAGAGCCGAGGTTATGGAGATCACCGGAGAAGCTCATCATCCATACATCAACATGCTTGCAAGAATGAAGAATGTAATTGCTATTATAAGTCGTCTATCTATAAAGCTCTCATAATCGTTGTCTAATTCAAACTCTTTAAAGCTTAATTAATTATTACAAAATTAAAAACATGTTAAAATAACCAACCACAAAAAATTGTAAAAAATAAACTTACTTAAAATTCAATTTATCTACTTATTAATATATTCATGTAACTAAAAATTGATAATTCATCATTTATACATTGAAAATAACTAAGTTGAATTGAGAGTACTTATGGAATTTATATTTAGCAAGCTGGACATTGAACGAGTGGCCAAAAAGGGAGCGATTGGAATCAACAAATATGGATGAATTTATGCACTGTCTTTTCCAGGTTCAAACTGGGAACCTTCAGTTTGTAAGACTAAGTGGATGTAGACAAAATGTTTGGCTGAATTTATGCATTGTCTAAACATATATTCTTGAATCGTGCGGTCTCGTAAATTTAAAACTAAAGTGAATAGTGTAAAATACAAAAATGGTGTTAGGGTTTGGTTTAGATCTTCTTGAGGCATGCAGTCTAGTAAATTTAAAACTAAAGTGAATAGTGCAAAATACAAAAATGGTGTCAGGGTTTGTTCTACGACAACGCCATCTATGAGTGAAATAAACTTTGAACACCACAACCAACTGTTGGGTTCTAAAACCCACAGAGATTAATTTGTAGCATAAATAGAAAATCATAGCAAATAACAATCACACATGGAGACACAAATTTTACGTATTAAGAACCTTAGGGTGAGGGAAACATCCACAGGACAAAGGCAATGGAATTATATTGCTCAAAAGGAGATTACAACCAACCAGTAACCCAGAGAGGGCTTCAAGTCCCTTGCTCACTGATGCCTCTGAGGCATTCACATTTATACAATTCTCTCCACAATTACATTAAACTGACTGAATTAATTGCATCCTTAACTTACTGATTTGCCTCAACCAAAACCTAAATAATATAGATCTACAAGATGCCAATATCCAACAGAATTAGAAATTGGTTGTCACCATTTCAACAATCTCCACCTTGACAACAATTTACCCGATACCATGCCATTGTCCATTCATCACCTTCTTGCAAGCTAAAGATAAGTGATACCAGTGCTTTCAAAACCGAAGCACCCATTTCATTGTCCCCCCTGGATTTATCATGTGAACACTGACAACTCCCTGCAAGTGAAATTGCAAGTGAAATATCTGATATTCTCATCCTTTCATCACAATCATCAATCTTTCTACTAGCACACTATACATGAGACATACAACCCTTTTCTTTTTCATCACTTGGACACAAACCCGAAGGAAACTTATAATGGAAAGACAAATTTTTTTTTACCAGTTTCACATCATTCATACCGAATTTCTTGAGTATCATACATGTACTCTCGTTGTGATAACCCAAAACTTACCATCAATCTCGTCTCTGTGTATTTCTATGCTCAAGATTGTTTTGTTGCTCCCAAATCCTTCATCTCGAACATCCAAGTCAACTAAGCCAACCTATTGATCTTAACCATGCTACTGCTTGCTACAAGCATATCGTCAACAATCTAAACATCAAGATAATGAGTACCATAAACACAATGGTTACGTTCACTTCTTGTAAATCTTGGCTCACCATGAAGGAATCAACTTCTTGTACCAATTTCTTGGATGTACTTTTCAGGCCATACAATTAATTCCTTGAGCTTTGCAAACAACTCTTTTGTCGCGATCCTGAGCACCTTCAGTGCTCCACCTCGAACATTGTCTTCGAGACCTTACCTCAAACACTATCTTCGAGACCTTCGCCATAAACAGACGAAGCCAACCAAGTAATCTCGACACAATCTCACCTCCAGGCAACTTTCAATGGAGTCCCATAGCTCCACCCTAACATGAACATTTCCTTGACCAAATCTGGCCAAGCCGGCCAAGTAAGCGTTCATCTCTCACCTCCAAGCCAATTTACAATAGAGTTTTTCCTAGCCTAAAGAGACTTCATTACATGCAATTTCATGGACTGACCAGAAACCCACTCCCTATCACCTAAGCATACATCTAGATTTTACCAACAAGATACCAAGGTACGGGGTACGCATGCCTATTCATGTCTTATAGCTATATACCCAATTACATATAATAATTTTACATTTACAACTCCATAGTAAAAAATGTTCATAATTTAACTTAACTATTCACAAAGACCTCCGCTTCTTCACGGATTCATCTCTTCAAACTTCAAGGAATCGCAACTTCTTCTAGCTCGAGGCAATGTAGAGTAAGCCAACACCATCCACACATGCTCTTCCACTACAAATTAGGCTAGATCTAATGCTTTTGGTGCCAATGAAATATACCCATCAACTGCATCTTGTCATCTGGAAGCTCTAGCAACAGAAATCGACTAAGCCCATCAATACAGTGGCTTCGATCCTCGGATGTTGTAGTGGTGGCTCAATCTCTGCAGACAGAACATAGACTTCACGCCATAGATTTCCTTTTGACGGTTTGGCTCTTCCTTTCCATGACTCAGCCCTTCCAACTCGGCCCTCTCTATCCTCTTATATTCGTGGTCTCCTTTCCAATCAACGACGGGCAGATTTACTTCTTTGCACAGTGCCAGAATGTTTTTCCTCCACTAGAAGCCATTACTCTTCTTCTGCGCGAGGCTTTGCTCTCATGCATATCAGCTCACAGATTTGAACAGAGAATATCCTTCGCCCACCTTCTCTACTGGTCGCCTGAAGGTTTTGAACCAGGCCGATTTGAGATCAACCAGACGTGGTTTGTCCCATTCTCGTACTTTTCGACCTCTATAGCTTCCAGCACGGCCTCTCCCGCAAAGAACCTCATCCATCCAATTGTATGACAACGTCTCAAACAGAGACAGCTTGTCGATACGCCCCTTAACATCCTTAGGAATGGGGCACCCGAGCTTAGTCCAAGCGGCTGACCCTATAGCCACCAAGGCGCACCGCTCGAGCCAAAATTCACAGGGAGTATGCTCTACCTGCATCCCACCAGACATCAACCTCGAAAACACATCCCTCGATACTTTTCGATCCAGAATTCACGGGGAGTCTGCTCGGATGAGAACGACTTGCCATAGAGGTCCCTCGATACCTTCGCATAGTGAGGTGTCGCACGCTCGGCCCGCTCTACTGACCAATCTGACGACATACTGCTCCTCTAGGATGGACTCCTCTTCCATGCGGATTTCAACCTCTCGTGATCTGAGTGCCCTTGAAGGACTACGCGAGACTGAACTCAGCCCTACATTCCATCAATCTAGGCATCTCAACTTTCTGGGTGCCCTGGCCCATGTTGTAGTGTCCCCAAGGCCGAGCCCCGTTACAGATCATGTTATATGCAAAGAATTGTAAATGTGTTCTATAGGCTGGTGAGCCAAGTTTTGTATAAGCTGGAAGGTTTATGTGTTTGTTAGGCCAGGGAGCCTAAGTGTTGAAGGCCAGGAGCTTGCTGATATACTTGTATGTATGCAGATCAATTAATAAAATATAAACACCGCCAGTGCAGACCGACCACGATGAATGAGTGATGGGGGACTGAGTGTCCACAGAGTGGGCAAGGAACTAGGGGCTGGAAGGTGGGAAAGGGGCTGAGTGTTGAACCTAGGGGCTAAGCCTAGGGGGCTTAGGCCTGGAATAATATTTTAATATTATTTTCAAAAGAGCCATGTGCATATTATTTTATCCTAAGTTCCTGGCAAGGGAGGGAACGTGCAAGGGGGTGCACGCTGTGGTATGCATGCAGTTCCCAGGGTGACAAGTGTCAACCCTGGTGCATGCAAATATAAGCGCCGAGTTGAACCGTGGGGGGGATCTTCCTCCATTCTGACCCGAACCGCTGAGCGTGGAGGCTGTACGCCATCTGCCAGATTACCCTGGTTCATCTCTGAAATTCGTAAAGCCTGTGTTGTCCTGAAGAAACCGTGTACACCCATGTCCAGAGCTGTGAGTCGGTGTCTGTTCTAGGCAAACCCGGGAGTGCATTTCCTGAACCGGAACCCTGTGTTGAGCTCGAGTGGAAGAATCCTTAGTTGTTGGGGAAAAGCTGAGCTAGCCTGTGCATGGAGCCTGCTCCAAAATCATGTCGTGAGATCATCCTGTGGTTGCTGAACCATTTTGGGAAGCCTTTGTCTGTGTTCCCCGTGGGTTGTTGTGACCACGCAGTATTGGACTACGTGAGGCTTGCTGGCCTGTGAGCAACTCCTCTAGGTGAGAGAGTGCACAGAGGGAGAAGAGAACTCCTGGAAGGAACCCTGTAGCTGCCATAGAGCCCGGAGACTTTTAGTCCGGTCTGTTCCTGTNAGGTAAGGGAGACTGGCAGCCGAAGGACTGTCTAGGTGACAGAGAAGGTGCACTCTTCTGGGGTGGAACAGGCATGTGGGGAATGAGGGTCTGTGGGCAGTGAGCGTGGGAGATTTCTGGGAGAGCTTTCTTCCTGGTGGATGTGTATGTGCTATCTTTCCTGTAACCTCAGCCTAGCCTAGGATTCCTTGCCTTGGGGTGGATCTCGGTCCCAGCTCGGGGGTGACCCACTGTTGAGCTGATGAACAGTGTGGTCTAAGGCTGGGAGGTTCGTGGAAGGCCTGCACTTGGTTGGTGAATTC
>ML780100.1:151507-165559 GCA_009831015.1 Picea engelmannii
TAACCTCAGCCTAGCCTAGGATTCCTTGCCTTGGGGTGGATCTCGGTCCCAGCTCGGGGGTGACCCACTGTTGAGCTGATGAACAGTGTGGTCTAAGGCTGGGAGGTTCGTGGAAGGCCTGCACTTGGTTGGTGAATTCTACAATTGTTCAAAGATAAGTATCTGGATTATTTTTTTATCACATTTGGCATGACTGTGCTGTTTATGTATCATGTTTTCCGCTGTGTAAATGAGTTACTGTTGAATGCTATGGCTTGTTTAATTGTAGCAGTAACTTATATATTTTACTCTGAGAATTAAGTGTGTTTAATTGTGTTAAATGCATGTGGTTATAATTCCTGTACGAATTATGTAAACATTCATGTATAGAATGGTAACTGAGAGGTTGAAAACCTCGGTAGTGAAAAGGTACACTACACATGTCTGCTCGGATTTGACACCTATATCCTTCTCCCAATCTAGATAGAGGTCCACAATCTCCTTCCTTACAGTGTAATGACCACGGGTTGCTTCACGGAAATACCCCCACCATCGTGACGGTAAGTAACATGCCCACAGTCGAGCCCCCCACAGGTGAACATCTCCATTGTTCGACTAGGGACGACCTCAACATAGCCGGGCTCCCTCACAAGAATGTCTCCATCGCCTAGCAAGATATCGCCCTCACGCGTTGCAACCTCCCCACAGCCTTCAAACCTGAGCTCCCCAATCTGTGATTCTCCTTTCTCTAACAGTGATCTCTCAACTCAAGCTCTGATACCACTTGTTGAGTTCTAAAACCCACAGAGATTAATTTGTAGCACAAACAGAAAATCATAGCAAATAACAATCATACATGGAGACACATATTTTATGTGGTAAAATCCTCAGGGTGAGGGAAACATCCATGGGATAATGGCAATGGCATTATATTTTTCAACAGGAGATTACAACCAACCAGTAACCTGGAGAGGGCTTCAAGCCCGTTGCTAACTGAATGCCTTTGAAGCATTCACATTTATACAATTCTCTCCACACTTACATGAAACTGAATGAATTAATTACATCCTTAACTTGGATTAATTTGCCTCAACCTAAACCTAAATAATAAGGATCTACAAGATGCCAATATCCAACAGAATTGAAAATTGATTGTCACCGTTTCAACACCAACGACACTAGGCGGACGAAGGAAGAAATATATAATCTATACTCGCGAGGGACGTCAAACATGCCAAAACTTTGCTTTGAAACAATCTCTACCCCACAACACATTTGTTTGAAGGTGTTTAACATGTATCACATCTTTTCCACCTGACAGGTTGAGGATTCAGTGATACACATATCCATTACGTCCATCACTCTCCAGAACTATCATTATTCGGCTTTTTTTTATTGTTTATTCTCTCATTTGGAGCTTTTGTGCATGATAGGTCTCCTTCCTTCACAGAGAAATCGTAGCGGTCAAAGGTGACATGAAGCAGTCTTCCTTTTGTTTTTTTTGAATGTGATCTCCATTGCAGCCCCATTGGAAAAACCCACATGCAGAAACCTTAAAATTTTTGAACAAGAAGCTTTTGTATTGTACGCCAAGAGAGGAAAAAGGAAGTTGCAGGGAGAATATAAAACGGTCTTGAGATATAGGAGTGTCAAGTAAGTTTTTGATAACATTTTAGATCAAGAAGCATTGAGAAATGACAACCCACTTCAATTTTTCAAGCAAAATCGGTTGTTTCACAGGGTTTTGGATTGGACAATAGCGAGTGGAAATATTCCTTTCTAGATCAGAATGTCTTGGGAAGGATGATGGGAATGCAAGAATGATGGTTTCATATCTTAACTTGATTTCCAATGGGTTGCTCTAACTCAAAGCTGGACAATGAGGAAGTAGTCTTATTCTGCAAGGAAAGGCGACGGTTCATCAAGCAAGTAGTGGAACACAGGTATGAGCTTGCGTCACCCCTTGTATCTTATATTCAATCCCAGGAAAATGTTGGTATTTCCCTTAGGCATATTGTAGAAGGGGATGAGATGTTGATGGATTCATAAAATCATACATCTCCTGGCACAACTCTTATATTTACACCACCTGCCCCTACAACTCCTGAGTTCGGCGCTTCCATGCCGAAGCGAGGAGCGTCAAGCTTGCCAAAATTTTTCTTTGAAACAAGCTCGGGTACACAACACATTTGTTTGAGTGCTTGCCTACAGTATTGTAAGTGTTTGGAATTTTATTGTGACAAGGTGACAAGGGTCAAGGGATTTTCTTTCTGGTGCAGTATTCTTTATAACAAATTGGAAGGTGATGAGCTTATAGCAAGCTTAGGCGGGTGCTGGGAGAACCAATTAGATGGTCATTTTAGCCCATTGTAGCAACACTTTATGACCTTAGATGATCATACCCCAACATCTCGCTCAGTTGTCGGTCCCAAGATGAGAGTGCGAACCTGATAAGTGGTCATTTTAAGAGTAGAAAGGTAGCATTTTCTATATGCAGTTGTGTAATGGGAAGTTGGAGGAAAGCACAGCGAGAAAGAGGTACTTCCAGCAGCTTATCGATGCGGTAGGATATTTCCACAACAAGGGTGTTTACCACAGATATTTGAAGGTAAGCTTGGACCGCAGAGAGCAAAAAATGCACAATTCCAATTCAATTTTGGATCTGCCGAAGAGACAAATAGTTTGAATCAGAGGTAAATTCAAACATTCGTCAATTTCTGTGAATGTGAATTTGAAGAGCTATAAAAATATCCATCAGTCACCGGTTTTGAAAATTAAAAATTAAAAATTTATAATTTTTTAAGTTTCTACATGGATGTATCTTTAAAAATTTCTGCAAAGACATGGCATGATAAACCACGAAGTGTCTAGCTCATGGGCTCTAACAAATTGTTCATTATTTGATTCTATAGGTATTTGGTAAAATGAGATAAAATGGGTATGAAATGAACAAATTTATACCTCAGAACAGTCACCAGCAGCATGTGCAGCTCCGTGCGGCCACATGTGCACTTCTGTGCGGTTTCTTTTTGAGTGGCATAGCTTTATGTGGTTTCTGTCTCAGAGGCGTAGCTCATAGCACACTGAGTGAGTTAGAAAGGCAGTGAGAGGCATAGCTCATAGCACATTGAGTTAGAAAGGCAGTCAGAGGCATAGCTCATAGCACAGTGAGCGAGTTTAAAAGGCACTAGAAGATGAAATCCTTAACTCGGTTAGAAAGGTAGTGAGAGGCATATCTCATAGCACACTAAGCAAGTTAGAAAGGCACTGGGAGATGCAAGGATTAGCATCAAGAGCCCAAAAGGGTTAGAGTCAAGAGCCCAGAAGAGGGGTCGGTCATTTGGAGTGGCAAGCACAATGACAAGCACAATGGAGACACTCTTTACAATGGGAACACTTTTTAAAGAGGATAAGAGAGTATTGCATGTTATACTCCTGTCCATTGTAACTATGGACACATTGCAACCAAACTGACAACCACCTTGACCGTGATCAAACTTATAGTAGTATGAGAAGTATTACACATGAAAAACAAACATTTACTGTAAGTAAAGTAATGTTAGAATTATTTTTTACATTACTTCACTTAGAAAAAATCGCTCAACAAATGTTTGTTTTAATCTAAGTTTTCTCTATACAATGTAGCTTTATGCATCGAAATGACGTCAAATAAAACTTCAAAATTTTCTATTAATGATAAAAAAAAATATATATTTTATTGGTAGAGGGAAAATGTCATATTCATAAACTTTGGTTAAAGTTGTTCAATTATCTTGATTTCAGTGTTAAGAATAAGAAATCGATTACTAAAAATCCCTCAACCTTAAAGGCGAAAACTAATAAGAAGAGAAATCTTCAATAAAAAAATACTTGACAAAATAATCAAGTGAACATATCGATGGAAAATAAAAATCATTCTTGATGGTAATTAGTTGGATTCCATATTATAGCTTGATCTTTGGCATGGGATTAAGGGATGAGTCAAGTTTGCTTTTCCAACTTTTAGAAAATTGAAATGAAGACCCTATTCAACACTTCTTTTATAGTTTGATGTATTTCATTGAGTAGTGGACTAATTATGGAAGCTCAACCATTAAGGTTGTTTCCAACCACACTTAGAGACTTTGGACTAATATTTGAGACTTGGGATTAATATTTGAGTGCAAAATATAGTAAGTTATGGAAATAAATAAAGTATGCTTTCCTTTTATTTTAATATTACATGTATGTATGTTAAAGTTGAATGCATCACTTTTAGTATTTTGGAATTGCTTATGCAACTCTAAAAACTCTTCTCTTCTTTTTCATATTAATAAAAAGTAGATTATCTTTTCATATTAATAAAAAGTAGATTATCTCTGGATCACATCAAGAAAAAAAAGTAATATGCAATTTTTTGTTTTCTAAAGAACACAACTAAAGTCAAATGAAATTCCAATCTAGAGTGTTATCCATGATTTTAATATGGCATTATTACTCCCGTTGGGAGTATATGAATCGATTTGATGTCCTTACCTTTACATTAGAAATAGTATCGACAAAGTCAACCATCACAAATAACTACTTGTTTATGTATTCTACCATATGCTAAGATTGAGAAAAATACAAATCATGAGTGATTCAAAGACCACAGTTGATTGGGTTAGTGGGTGCATAAATATTCAAGTCCTAAGATTACAACCACTGCTGAAACAAATCAGGGTTTTCTTATCATCTTTGGAATGGTTCTCCATCTCTCACATTTTTAGGAAGCTTAATACTATGGTGGATGATCTATAAAAAGAGGCTCTTCTTTTAGATGATGGTGTTTTCTCTTTCCAAGAATTTTTTGATGGACATCCATGCAATGGGATGAATTTTAGGCTATAGTATTTTTTAAGAGGAATAGTTTTTGTTTTCTTGTTTTTAATGATGTAATGCATGATACAGATAAGGTTTGATATGAAGAGTATGGAGAGTTGTTTTGATATTGTAATGATATGAATGGACAGAAAATAGACAACAAATGACACTCATATGGACAACAATATGTATATTTCCTTTTATTTGAAATATAAGTATTTTCTCTCTCAGAATTTTTTTTAATGTGTATGAATGTTTAGCATTAAATATGAAACCCCCTATAACATTAAAAGGTAATGAAAGAACAATTATTTCAAATGTATATATCACAAGAAAAATTATTTCAAAGGAGTAGAACAAGCATTTACAAGTTTTTCAATTAGACTACATTGGAACACTTGATTGGAGGCAAAATATCAAAGAGCATTAACAAGGTGAATTTTAAGAGGGGTCATGACTACCCCAAAATCTCAACTTGGGTCATAGGTTTATGGGACATAGGATACAATAGACCAATGAGCTAACCATTACAATTAAAGAAAATATTGTTTGAATATTTTGACATTACCAAAATCCCCCAAACTTCTATGATATAGTTAGATTAAGAGTAAGAAGTTCTTAGTTACCAACATATTCTTGTTTGTGATGTGATGCTACCCTTACTCATATTTATTATTCTTCTATGTGATAAATTTTCCTCCTAAAAAAATGTGTCTTTACTTTATACATATATTCCTTTTGGTTTTATAACCCATGGATGATCCATGTTCCATAGAAGTAGTTGGTTGATTAATGCCCATGCATCAAATTTCATCCTGAAAGAATGTATTGGGGAAGACACCCTTCTCTAGTCCCTCGTGGGCCAAAATATATAACTATAGGGATTGTATCATGATTGGAATCCATGTACATGACATATGTGATTTGGGAGAAACATTTAAGGCCCAAGCCCTAGTATTTTGATCCTGAAGCATGTCTTACGAGAGGAGACCCTTCATTATGTTGTGTAAGGTACCATATGTATTATGTAGAGTAGAAACATAATTGTTATAATAATTATCAGTAGAAAGAGAAAAAAATAGAGCACAATGACAAAATTGATTCTATAAATGATACCTTTATTATGTCGATAGCCAAGTTCACTTGCCTCTTTGAGGGGGAAACCTCCAGCAAAGTAGAGCTCAAATACAAAATAATTATCAAGAAAAAACTCTTACATGCTTTCTACTCCTATTTATACTCAATCTTCTAGAGAACATTCTAGAGGAATATATTTCTAGACGTGGAACCTTCTATTAATTCTACTTACATTGGACATGTTCACATTATTACATAGGCATTATTTAATAATGTCGCCCTTTATTACACAGAAAAAATATTATTCTATCTACTTGAGGGATTAGGGAGGTTAGGACCCTAACATTCCCTCGCCCTTGAAAAAAAAACCTTGTCCTCAAGGCTTGAGATAAGGAAAATGTTGTGGAATGGTAGTTGGCTCCCATGTGGCATCCTCTGGTGGTGTATCCTTCCGCTAAACTAAAACTTCCTTGATTGTGTGCTGACAAAGATGACACTTGTGGTGGTCCAAGACTGCTTGGGGATGCAATCAAATAGAGCCTTCTTCATCCAATTCAGGGAGACTAGTTTGAGTTTGGCACTTGGTTCCAATCACTTTATTCAAGAAAGAAACATGAAAAACAAGATGGAGCTTAAAGTGACTAGCGAGAGCTAACTTGTAGGCCATAGGACCCATGCACTTGAGAATGGTATAAGGGCCATAAGACTTGGGAGAAATTTTCTGACAATGATCTTCTTTGAGTGATGTTTGTTTATAAGGTTGCAGACGAAGACACACCTAGTCTCCTTCAACAAATCGGTGGTGTGAATGACCCTGATTAGATTGTTGCTTCATGTGATTCTGACCCATGATCAAATTCTCTTTTAGGGTATTGAGAATGGAAACACATATTGTAAGAGTCTTATCGACTTCCTATACCTTGGAGACACCAAGTAGGTAGGAGAAGACAAAAGGTGAATTTTTACTATACATCACTTCAAATGGATACATGTGAGTGGCAGCATGGTAAGATGTGTTGTACCACCATTCAACAAGTGGTAACCGATGAACCCATTTATTTTGTATGTTATATGTGAAATACCTCAAATATGTTTCCAAGCACTTGTTGACAGCTTCAATTTGACCATCATTCTGGGGATGATATGCTTAGTTGAGATGCAATTGGGTTCCTTGGAGCTTGAACAATTCCTTCCAAAATTTCCTGGTGAAAGTTGGATCATGGTCGGATATTGACAACTTCAATTTGACCATCATGCTAGGGATGATAGGCTTAGCTAAGATGCAATTGGAATACTTGGAGCTTGAACAATTCCTTCCAAAGTTTTTTGGTGAAATTTGGACCATGGTCGGAGACAATACAATGGAGATTTCTATGAATTTTGAAGATATTATCCATGAAAATTTGAGCCATGATGGATGCTATGAATGGATCATGTTGTAGGGCATATAAATGAGCATATTTGGAAAGGTAATCTACTACAACCATGATGATATATTTATTTCCATATTTGGGTAAGACGACAATGAAGTCCATAGAAACATCTATCCATATAGCAGGTGGAATAGGGAGAGGTTAGAGTGTGCTCGAAATTTTGACTATTTCACCCTTATTGCAATGACAAGTATCATATCCAACCACAAAAGTGTGGATGTCATGTTTCATGCCTTGCCATAAAAAATAGTGTTTGATCCTTTCATATGTTTTGTGAAAACATGAATGCCATGTTGTTGGTAAAGCATGAACTTCACAAAGCAAGGTGGATTTAAGGTGAGATTATTTGCTTGAATATAGGTGAACTTTGTAGAAAAAATCCTCATTATGCCAAGAGTATTCCGAAGATGCATGAGGATCTTGTTGCAATTGTTGGATTAGGAAAGAAAATTTGGGATCTTGGAGCCATTCATGGTGAACAAGATTTAACCAATAGGATACAATGAAGGAAAGTGAGAAGAGGGACCCTTCTTCTTCATATTTCCTTGAAAGGGCACCGACAACCACATTTTATTTTCCTTTATTGTAAATGATCTCATAGTAATAACCAAACATTTTGGTCAACCACCTATGTTTCTCCGAGGATAAAATTCGTTGTTCCAAGAAATATTTCATGAGGCTGTGATGATATGTTTTAATTTGGAAGCCCTGGCCAAGCAAGTAAGGATGTTGGAGATACACTACATGTATAATATCCAATATTTCCTTTTCATAGGTGTTTTTTCCCAAGTGTATCTCAGATAGCTGTTTTCTAGTGAAATCCAAAGGTCTTCATCTTACATGAGAACTACCCCAATGCCTTTCCCAGAAGCATCACATTCCAAAACAAAATTCTTGGTAAATTTAGTCAATTCCATAACAAGATTCATGTACATAGCCTCTTTCAAGGATTGAAAGGATTGATTAGCTATTGGAGTCCAATTGAAAGAATTATTTTTAAGGAGAGTAGTGAGGGGAGCTGAAATTTCGACATAATTCTAAACAAACTTGTGATAATAGCCCGCTAAACCTAGGAAACCTCTCAAACTTTTAAGAGTTTTAGGGTGAGGCCAATCCTTCATAGCCTATATTTTCTTAGGATCCACACTCACACCATCCATTCCAACAATATTTCCCAGGCACTCTACTTTAGAAGCTCCAAAAGCACACTTAAACTATTTGAGAACGATTTTTGTTGAGACAGTAAGTGTAAGACTTGATCCACATGGGCCAGATTGGATTTCCAAGTTTTACTATGATGAGGATATCATCAAAGAAAACTAAGACAAAATTACAGAGGAAAGGGAAAAATACATGATTCATGAGACTTTGAAAAGTGGAAGGTGCATTACATAAGATGAAGGGCATGACCAAGAACTCATAATGGCCCTCATGAGTTTGAAAGACAGTTTTGGGAATATCATAATGTTTCATATGTATATGGTGGTAGCCAAAATGTAGATCAAGTTTGGTAAAGTACTTATCACCACTCAATTCATCCAAAAGGTCATCAATGACAAGAATGGGGAATTTATCTTTGATGTTAATTTTGTTGAGGGTGCAAAAATCAAGACACATGAGCCATGTGCCTTCTTTCTTAAGTACCATAACTACATGAGAAGAATATGAGAAGGCACTAGGATAGATAACACCCATCGCAACCAATTCCTGAACAATTTTCTCACTTTCATCTTTTTGGGCAAAGGGGTGACAATAAGGGTGACATTGGGAGGAAGACTGCTAGGGACGAGGGGAATGGAATGATCATGGGAACCACGAGAAGGAGTAAGTCCTTAGGGATTTTCAAAAACATATTGGTGTTTGGAGAGGAGAGATTGGATGTCAAGATGAAAAATAGGTGAGGGGGTCTCAACAGCTTGAATGGAATGGAGTTGGGAAATAATTCCAGAATGACCTTTTGAGTAGTTTTTTCCATTCGGTGGAAACTGATGATCTCTAGGGAGCCTATCGTGATTCCTTGGATTTAATATCTTTTTCCATCCTGTTGGAATTTCATGGTTAACTCCTTAAAATCCACGGTGATGGGGCCCAATGTATGTAACTATTCAACATTGAGAACAATGTCACAAACACCCATGTTAATAGAAAACATATGATATTTCAGGTGGTACTGGCCAATTTGCAGGCACACATTTTCACAATGCACTCCACATTTCATGGATCTACCATTATCAATCATGATTTGAAAATTCTTAACTACACGGATATAACACATGGTCTCTTGAGAAATGCAGTGATGAATGAAATTATGGGTGCTTCCAGTGTTGAATAGGATAATGACTTTCCTATGCTTAATGTAACCAATTAACATAAGGGTTTTGGGAGTAGAGAGACTAGTGAGGGCATACAACGAGATAAGTAGTTCAACTTCAGGTGGATCAGAGGGTGGTGTATGATTATCTATTTGGGGTAGATCTTCAAAATGGGAAACATCGACATCATCTTCATAAAAATCCCCATAAATGGCCATAAAAACGTTTTGCTCCTTACACTTGTGCCTTGGAAAATATTTTTCATCACAGTTATAAGAAAGACCCTTAAGTTAGAATTCATCCATTTATGCCTTGGCTAATTTGTGGATCTTGAGAGAAGTGGAAGGAGGGACGAGATGTATCGGTCGAGAGCGAGGAATAAATGATGGTTTTCTATTTTGGGAAGAGACTACTAGTTGCGCTTCCTTGTTGTAGTGAGTAGCTTCAAGCCAAGTCTAGGGAAGAGAAATTAGGACATGGGTTCTGATGTCATCCTTCAGGTCACTAATAAAGAATTCCTAGAAGAATATGTCAAACATATCATCCATTCAAAAATCTAATTGCTCGAAAGAGGCTATACATTCTTCCACTATACCAGATTGTTTTAGCTTGGTCAAATGGCCTAAATGATGTGTGTCAATGTCAAAGTGTTCATAAAGGTCTGCAACAAACTGGGTCTAAGATGTTAATATTATGGTAGCTGCGGGAGGTATTTACCTCCACATGTGAACCTGACGAGAATAGGAGGCTCCAGAAAGCAAGAGAAAACCCTAATGAGTTGGATAATAACCCTAGAATCCTTGTCGGCTCAAGAAGATAATTTATATTAGGTTATTAGCCTCCAAGAGAAGAAGTCAACTAGAATTAATAATAATATACTGAATAGACACATATCCAGAAGGAGAAGTTGACCCCAACAAATCTGGAAAAACCAGTATAAATACAAGGCGCCAGTTCTCATTTGACACATCTCAGGATTGCAGACAACAACTAGTGCACACTGCAGTTCCAAGTCTGGTGTGCACATGTGGAGGAGAGTTGCAGGTGCAGCTACTGTAGCTAGCAGTTTCAGTGTTGGCTTGGACTATCTCTTGGCTAGGGTTTGGACTATCTGATCATCTTTTTGCGATGCGCTATCCTTGGGGAAAGATGCGCTACCCTTTGTTTGGATATCTGGCCTAGGGTTTTCTTCCGAAGTAATTCTCAGTCAAGGTTAAGGTGCTCGGAGGGAGGCTTCGGCCTATGGTTGGGTGACGAGGGTATCGTCAATGGTAAAACGAGCACACCATATTCTATATTCTAACAGGTTATGGTCCCACACCCCTTCAGATAGTCTAAACACTGGAAGGAAACATAGCCGCTAGAATATTGAGCTTGCTGAGGAACTGCAACTAGGGTTACTAGCAGAAGCAACTTCCAAGACACTAAAGCTAGGGTTACTAGCAGGTGTAGTTGCAGAAACCCTAAACCTCTTGTTGAGGCACCTTAAGTGAAGGGATTGACCTAATCTCCAGATAGATCAGTGCGCCCTAGCCCAGCGCATCTCCTGGCACTATCAAAAGGCCAAGACGTGAAGCTTGAATTTCTGGTCAAATCTAGGGTTTGACCAAGTCAAGAAAGCCATGATGAACTCTATGAAGTCTGAGAACAAGCTAGATGGAGCCTCTAACTTCAGAGCATGGAAGACAAGGATTGATCTCATCCTTGCTAAGAATAAAGTGCTGGATATTGTGAAAGGAAAGATCGTGAAGCTAGAGTTTGAAGAAGGAAAAGAGAAGGAACCGTAGAGCATTGTAGCTATGGAGAAGTTCAAAGATGTTGACATAAATGCCATGAGTATCATAGTGGATTCCATAAAATACCACTTGATACCCTACATCTCCCATCTTGAATCATGAAAGAAGATGTACGATGCCCTAACAAATCTCTTCTCAGTCAGAAACATTGGACAAGTTATGAGTCTAAAGACTGAGCTCTGTGACATGAATATGAATGATGACGATAGCATAACATCATACTTTGTAAGGATATCCCAGTTAAGAGATCAACTACAAGCTATTGAAGAGATCATATTAGAGAAGGAATTGGTGAACATAGTACTCAATGGTCTTCCCAAGACATGGGATGCATTTGCCACAAGCATGAACACAAGGAAGGAGTACCCGACATTTGAAGAACTTTGGACTTGCTGTGCTCAAGAAGAATCAAGGATCAATGCAAAAGAGAAACCTCAAAATAAGTACAATGATTAAGCCTTCACAACAAGATTCAATAACTTCAGGGACAAAAGAAAGTTTGATTCAAGAAGGAAGCCAAAACAAAGAAAAGATATTTCAGAAATACAGTGCTTCAACTGTCAAAAGTACGGTCACTACAAGAACCAGTGTCCCGATCTAAAGAAAAGGAAAGAGAAACATGAAGCATCAGTTGTTGAAGAAAAGGAACCTACAAAGAAGACTAAGCAGGATGGAAGAGACTTCTTCTACTAAAAGGTAACAATACTCTTCTTATTTTTTGTACATATCTTGTTTGCATCGTCTCTGTACATATCTTGTATATCTATCTCTTAGAAAGATAATGTGTTCCAAGAAGAACTATACCTATGAAAGAACAAACAAGATAAAAAGAGTTATCATTAGATAATATACATGAAAGAATGAAGTACAAATCATGTGGAAGCTATTGCAAGATAAGCCGAATCAATCATGAAGAAACTTAGTAGAAGCAAAGATAGAAAGAAGTCAGCAATCAAGAGGAAATTGGAAAAAGACTTATGACGTTTTGTAGAAGACAACAAGATGGAAGCGTGGACTCTATTAGACAAGAAAGCCAATTATATATTACAGAAGACAATAAGGATGCAGATGAAAGTATGGACTCTATCAGACGGAGGGAGCCGATTATATGCACTCTTACATGAAGCAAGGGTTAGGAGGGAGCTAATACTATGATCCAATGAAGATGATGAAATATATATATATCCATTGTAGCAGCCATGAAAAGACAGTATGTGTTCAGTTCAACCGCAGAAGAAGACTTCTTCGAAGAGAAGCCTTAAAGTATTCCTGGTTGTCCATCCAGATCCGCTATCCTATGATGAAAGGAAGAAGTGGAATCTTTAGGGCATGGAATCCATAAGAAACTCCATGGACCCAAGAACTAAAGAAAAACATGAAGATTCCAAGAAAGAAAGAAAAGACAGAACAACCAATCATAATATTACGAATTAAAGATTACCAGCCTGATATGAACTCAATAAAATCAATCAAGCAGAAGAACTTGAAGTCATGATGAAGAACAATGTATAGAAGACTTATGAATAAAAGAATTGCAAGATCTAGAACCAGAGGTTCTCCCAGATGGAGGGAGAAGACTATGATGATTACTTGTCTCAGTACAATAGACTTATCTCTATATAATTCATTATATCATCCGCAACATCCATGAGTTGGAGTTCTACAATCAGATGAATGCAAAGAATGTTCTCCAGAGAAATTGAATAAAGAGCATATGAAGAGAAACTTCAAGACTTTAAGGCATACCAGAAAGATACTCCTGCATGCAGATAGAAGAAGATAACTTGGTGGAGAACCTCCAGTGCATAGTAGAAGTGTGGTGAAGAATTCCTATAACATCAAGATGACTACTCAGTAGATCAGATCTCATGATGATAGAAGAAGTGCCACATGGATATGTTCTAGTTCTCCAACTATGATATACTCTATTGTTCAGATCTACATGAAGCCTTCACAGTGTTCCAGACTAAAGTACATTTGAAATCAAGCATTACATTATCCATGATGACATCCAGAAAGGAGAAAATGTTTTCTCCAATACATATCTCCACAGATGAGCATATAAGCAGACATTTTGGTAAAGCTTCTATCCAAGATGAAAGAGTTTGCGTACTCAAGCTAGAGCTCGTGGGAAACAAATTCCTTCTTATTGAAAAAGGAAGAAATGACTCTCTAGTTAGGAGGGAGCACTGAAAATATTATTTATCTTTATAATTGAAAAATAGTCCAGATTGGACAGATTCTTTCCTGTTCGGAAAGTGGATTGAGATTTCTGACGGACAGTGACTTCCCATTGTAGTTAACATGGGAGGAAGTTTGATTGCTAATGTATCATAGACAACGAATTCCCATTGTGGTTAACATGGGGAGTGGTCTAGGGAAGTCTCTCTTCTTGAGGGTTACTCAAGAAGACTGGCCCGCCTCGCTGGACAACGATTTCTCATTGTGGTTAACATGAGGAATGGTCTGTTTTGGAGGTTGATGCAGGACCAACATTCCTTAGGGTTATACATTCTCTCCAGGGCATACTTTGATTAGTGTAGGAGGAATGGTCTAGGGTGGGGAATGGTCCAGACAGTCATTCCTTAGGGTTACACATTCTCTCCAGGGTGC
>ML780100.1:165589-205227 GCA_009831015.1 Picea engelmannii
CAATCAGGGATAGACATTCCTTAGGGTTATACATTCTCTCTAGGGTGCACTTTGATTAGTGTAGGAGGAATGGCCCAGGGTGGGGAATGGTCCAGGACAGACACTCCTTAGGGTTATACATTCTCTCCAGGGTGCACTTTGATTAGTGTAGGAGGAATGGCCCAGGGTGAGGAGTGGTCCAGAATCAGACATTTCTTAGAGTTTATACATTCTATCCAGGGTGCACTTTGATTAGTGTAGGAAGAATGGCCCAGGGTGAGGAATGGTCCATGCTTAGAAATCAGAAACAATCTTTCTTCCTTGTTTGAGAAGAATAGGGCAGATAGCCCATTGCCGATGAGGGCAAATATTCTTTCATATCTCACAAATGTGAGTGAATGATTGGCCTAGATGATTCAGTTTATTTCTAACAATATTTTCTGTGCAGGATGACATCAGATGATTGTTATGGAGACTACCTGTCTCCAGACAGTAGAGATATACTACTGTGGTGGATGTGTTCCACTGCTCGTGAGGCAGATATTCTTTCAGAACTCACAGATGTGAGTGAAAGATTGGCCCAAATAATTCAGTCTATATCATAACATTGTTTCTATGCAGATTGCTATCAGATGTTTGTTATGAAGATCATATGATAGTAGATGAAGACTACTGTGGTGGCAGATTTTCTTTCAGAGCTCACAGATGTGAGTGAAGGATTGGCCAAGACAAATCAATTTATGTCATAACATTGTTTCTATGAAGGTTGCTATTAGATGTTTGTTATGAAGACTGTATGACAGTAGATGAGGATTACTGTGGTGAATATGTTTCATTGTTCGCAACCATACGTTGTTGATCAAGTACTTGTTTGTTACTTGATGTGGTAGTGTACCACTAGATTGTAGTTATGTACTACTATGAATAGACATAGTTGTGTTCTATCCTTGTTCTAATTTCCTTGAAGACTATCAATAGTTTATTGGAGATAATGATCATTTAGATGAATGATGAACATATATTTTCCAGACGGAAAATAGTTCAGAGCTTTTAATCCTCTTGTATCACTCTATGGTGAGAGTGACTTATCCAACATCATGTCTAATTACTCAGATGAAGTATGGTTTCGAGAGATGATGCAGCTGATGGTGATGGTGATGCTCATGATCTAGTCATGAAATAGTCTAGATGACTATATTGATGCTACCGGGTAAATGGTATGTTTTGTGCTCAACTCCATTACCTGTAAATACCTCTCTAGCTAGAAGGGAGTGTTAATATTATGGTAGTCGCGGGAGGTATTTACCTCCACGTGTGAACCTGACGAGAATAGGAGGCTCTCGAAATCAAGAGAAAACCCTAATGAGTTGGCTAATAACCCTAGAAGCCTTGTCGACTCAAGAATATAATTTATATTAGGTTATTAGCCTCCAAGAGAAGAAGTCGGCCATAATTAATAATAATATACTAAACATACACATATCCAGAAGGAGAAGTTGGCCCCAACAAATATGGAAGAACCAGTATAAATACAAGGCACCAGTTCTCATTTGACACATCTCAGGATTACAAACATCAACTAGTGCGCACTGCAGTTCCCAGTCTGGTGTGCACATGTGGAGAAGAATTGCAGGTGCAGCTACTGCAGCTAGTAGTTTCAGTGTTGGCTTGGACTATCTCTTGGCTAGGGTTTGGAGTATCTGATCAACATTTTGTGATGTACTATCCTTGGGGAAAGGTGCGCTACCCTTTGTTTGGCTATCTAGCCTAGGGTTTTCTTCCGGAGTAATTCTCAGTCAAGGTTAAGGTGCTCGGAGGGAGGCTTCGGCCTATGGTTGGGTGACGAGGGTATCGTCAATGGTAAAATGAGCACACAATTTTCTATATTCTAACACAAGCAATATACCCTCAGCTTGAATTTTTAAGCCATTGTCACCATTTCCAGGGTTCAGGATCCAAATAAAGGACTCTGATACAAATTTTGGTCAAATCATTAGTAATGTCATGCAAGGACAAATAATGTTCCATTTGAGTGACCCAGCCTGTGGGATCTGAGCCATCAAATTTATTCACTTCAACTTTGGGAAGATGGATTTCACAATGAAGGGGATTATAATTAAAGGCCATGGTATGGGATGATTCAGTGCCTTCTGGGTGTGAAGGTTGGTTAGAGGAGGTACCCTAGAATTGGCTCATCCAGTATTTTAGCTGTGCGAAGTTGCTTTTCACCTTGACAGAGAGGGAGTCAAATCAGACAATGAGTTTCTCAACTTTAGAATTGATGGAATCAACTTCAAGACTGATATTCGGGATGTTAGCCTTGTTTTGGTTGTTTTCGTTTTGTAAGGCGATAATGGTGTTGTCAAGCGCTTGGTGGCGGGTGTGGTCCATTTGGTAGGTAAACAAGCAAGAAGTGGGTAGGTGGGTCCACACAAAAAGGGGTTATGGGTGAGGGGTACCACAATGATCAATGTGAAGAGATGAAGCTAATGGAATAAGTCCCAAATAAGGGTGTTGAGGAGGTTGGGTGGGACCATGAAAAAAAGTATTATAAGTGATGGGTACCATTGCGATCAAGATGAAGAGAGGAATCCATTGGGACGGGTCCCAAATAAGGGTGTCGACGGGACAACTATACCCTTTTTTTCTACTCTTCTAGAGTTATACTTGAGTCTGAATAATGTTGTAGTGACCAAATGCCCAAAGTTTTAATGGTTAAAATTATGTAGTAATTTTGCAACTTGGATGCAAGAGGTAGGGTTGTGTTGCATAATTTCCCCTCTATGCTTGTTATGTTATATTATGACAGCAAGGGTTATGGTTTTGACAGTTCCTACAAAAAAGAGTTTGCCTTGTGCTATAGCTCTCTAATATACCAGTGAGGTCCAATAGTAGTACTTAGCCTAATATCTCAGGGCACCAACTAAGGAGGATTAATTGTACACTTAGTCATACTACCCGATTACCTAGGTATGCGAGAATAGTTTTCCCAAGTGTTGTTCTCAGTGCCACTATAGGAGTCAGGAAACCAATAGGATGATATATAGTTGGTTTCAGGAGACCCCTGGGATTCCCTGTATAATCGAGGGTACATGGGAGTAAATGGTCATGTACAAGTGTTGTCTAATATGGTACTACTCAAAGGGGTACCAACAAGGGTTACAAAGGTTTCCAACAAGGTGAAATATTGTGTTTTGAGTTACTAGTGAAACTGGTTATATTTCATGCATGTAGTCCTCCCCAACTGTAGTTTTACCCATTGAACAACAAATCACTATGCTTTAAAGATGCCAATAATACACATCTCTAGCCCGAAGAAAAAAAATTGTATAAAATTTTGTAAAGGAAAGTGCTCTTATACCACTTGTAAGGTACCAGATGTATTATGCAGAGCAAAAATAGAATTGTTATAAAAATTATCATCGAAAAGAGAAAAATATATAATACAATGACACAATTGATTCCAAAAATCATACCTTTATTATATTGATAGCCAAGTTCACTTTCCTCCTTGAAGGGGGAAACCTCCAATATATTAGAGCTCAAATACAAAATGATTATCAAGAAAAAACTCTACCATGCTTTCTACTCCTATTTATACTATTTCAATCTTCTAGAGAACATTCTAGAGGAAGATCTTTCTAGAAGTGGAACCTTCTATTAAATATTCTTACATTAGACATGTTCACATTATTACATAGGCATTATTTACTAATGTCAACCTTTATTACATAGAAAACATATTATTCTATCTACTTGAGGGGTTAGGTTTCTCTGTTTATGAGAATTTGTACCTGAGTACCTCATTGAGCCTTATTGTCCGGACCCATTTATTTTTTCTTTTGTTTTCTCCCTATGTTTTTTTTATGGGGGGTTGTTGGCATTGGTGTTTTGCAACACATCTAGCCTGTGTGAGTTGTAAGTTTATGTAGGCTCTCAACTAAACAATTATTCATAGCTATTTGTTGGGTCTCTTCATTCTTATAAATGAAGACTATCTCATGTATTTTTACCAATTCAAATTAATTCAGATTAATATATTATTCTTTGTTATTATGAGGAACATTCATAATCCGGGTTGATCCCAAAATCTCTATAGTTAGGACCTTAACATGTTGGGTTAATGATTCAATTGATTATTCTAGATCTATTTTTGTTAATATTGTTTATATCTTGAAGGTATATTTTGAGAGTGAGATAATATTAGTTGAGCGAATTATGGAGATATTGTTGAGTGATTTTGGGAGTTGATCATTTAATGCAATAACTCTTCCACATGAATACATGTTTGTATTGATAATGAGAATGTTTGAGTTAGTGTATTGTTGATATTTCTATCATGCTCCATTAATGTTGCTTAAGATTTCTTCATTTGGTATCAGAGCAATGTTAAGATACTGTCACGCTTAACCTAGAAGCTCAACTTGCATGAACACTCAATCAGTATGGACGTGAACCACTGTTTGGAATACAGATACATACAAATGCATTTTGGCCCAAAAAAACCCAGGTAAGTCAAATCATTGTTTTTAAAGGCATTCTTCCATTTTTCTCTCTCAGAGTGGGTGTGAGGCAAGAACCGCCCAAAAAAAATGTATGCAAAAGGATAAAATATGAGTGTTGTTCCTAAATTGGTGAATATATTGCAGTTATTCTCGTTCTGTTCCATGATTCTATCCACTTTGAGTTTTTTGGCACCCTCCAATGAGATGAAAATCGAGATTCAGGTGCTTGAAATTCCTGGGTATCTAATTGGCACATAACAAGTCTGTAGTCAACTGCGTGGATATCAAATGTGTATAACACATAAAAGAGTTAATTTTGGATCGATGGGTCATTTTTTGTCTATGTTCTCATTAGTTTCATATCTATCGAATAGATGGAACAAGCAAACAAGTTAAATTTGGGACTGTGGATTTTTTTTAAGTTCAGGACTATGGGTTCAAACCATCTATAACTAGTCCACATTTTTTATCCCCAACATCCAATTCAACAAAGAAAACAACATGTTTTCTCGCAAATAGATGGTACACATAAATCTATTTTTTGTCCCCTCATCAAAACATAGAGACAAATCTTATGAAAATATTGTGAAGGAAAATTAATTGTCACAACCATATGCTTCCATGCAATCTGAGTAAGAAAGTATTTTCTCCTTGACATTGAATATTTGGATGGTTATTAATGTAGGTGTAATTTTGACATTTAAATTATGCTAAGCGATGAGTATGGTGTTGGCTTTCATGAGCTTAGATAAAATCTTGAGTTTCATTTAGCCTTATTGTTTAAATGATTTTGCAAAAATTCGAAGTAGATTTGCTTGAATAATAAGTGTCCGAAAAATTGTTTCTAAATGTTTTCTGGTAGAGCATTTTTTGAATGTAATTAGTGTTTCATCTTGGCAGTCCAATTATACTTTATTATTTTCAGGAATAGGTTCAAGGAGCAATAATAAAAATGAATGAAAAAATAAAACACAGAAGAACACAATAGAAGAGAGACACCGATATATGTGGTTCACCCGATATGGGATACATCCATGGAGAAACAACTAGTCCTTCCTTTATTCCATCTAGAAAAATTAAGGGATAACACTACAACACATACACCGATATATGTGGTTCACCTGATATGGGATACATCCATGGAGAAACAACTAGTCCTTCCTTTATTCCATCTAGAAAAATGAAGGGATAACACTACAACACATATGTTGCAACCTCCTCTTCACTCTATCACAATCTTCTCTCTTAGACACACAATACTCTTTCTCACAATACACAATCGTAATACAATGCCCTCTTTAAAAGAAAGGGTTTCCTTCTAGGGTAAAAGGGTACCAACATAACCTCCACCATTAGATCTGTGACCTAATAATGAATGTTCAAGATTAAATATGAAATTATAATACTATATATAGGATCTTACATCGTCCAAAATCCCTAATCCATTGACCTAGATTATATTACAACCTTAATTGCTTAACCAGAATTATAAAACCATGGGCTAGAAATACGTCTACAAAAACCACCCAAAAACAAATGCAAAAAAACTACCCAAATTATTTTTGTTAGGGGTTATTCCCCCCTCTAGGCCCAGTGCAACATAACATCATGTAAATTTAATTGTGAAAATAATATAACACAAAACCCTACCAAGGAATTTGATTCAAACATGACTGAAACAAGACCTCTGAATCAAAAAGATAATTAGGATCCACAACCAACAATCTCCCACTTAGAGACTGATCATAACAAATCCACCACTAGGGAACTTGCTAGACTATGCTCCAACTTTGGACATGGAAATTTTATCATCTTCACCATCATGCTTGAAGGCCAACTGAAATTGAGCAGGAACTCAGTTTCTTCCTAGCTACTATCTGCGTTAACATGTCTGTAGGATTTTTGGCTAGTGTGTATCTTTTCTAGCTTCAATTGTCCATCTTCCAAAATTGATCTTATGAAATGCTACTTGATTTGTATATGTTTAGTCCTAGAATTAAAGGTCAAGTTCTTTGCAAGATGAATGGCACTTTAGTTGTCATTGTACAACCTTCTATTCTCCCACTTTTTCTCAATTCCTCCATAAACCTCTATAACCAAATCATCTATTTACTAGCCTTTGTAGTAGTGACATACTCTGCTTCCATTGTTGAAAGTGAAACAACCTTTTACAATTTTGAAATCCAACTTATTGTTGTTCAACCTATAGTAAAAAAATATCTTATTTTTCTCCTCCTACTATCTATATTACCTACCATATCTAAATCAACATATCCCTGTAGAACAATATTTGAACCTCCAAAACATAATGTTTGAGTAGTAGTACCTCTCAAGTACATGAGCATCCACTTTATTTCCTTCCAATGTTCTTTACCTAGATTGTTCATATACCTACTCACAAATCCTGCTACATGTGCAATATTTTTCCTTCTACACACCATCACATACATCAAGATACAAACTATTGATGATTACAGAACCTTGGACATGTAGCCTATCTACTCTTGTGTCTTGGAACACATCTCCTTATTCAGTATGAAATGGTTAGGAAAAGGTGTACTAACTAGTTTTGCATCCTACATTTTAGATATTTCCAACACCTTATCTATGTACTCACCCTAAGACAATGCTAGTTTGTGATTTTTCTTGTCTTTTGTTATTCTCATATCAATGATTTTCTTTGCAACACCCAAATCCTTCATTGCAAGTGAATTCTATCTAATTTTCTTTTGAGCACATTTATATTCTACATGTTATACCTTGCAACAAGCATGTCATCTACATACAATAACAAGATAATATAACTTCCATTATCTAGTTTTTTAAAATAAACATAGTGGTCAAAATGACATCTACTATAACCTTGTTCTATCATAAACCTATCAAATTTCAAATACCACTACCTTGGAGCTTGCTTTAGGACATACAAGCTCTTATTCAACTTGCATACTAATTTATCCTTCCATTTGACCTCATACCCTTGTGGTTATTGCATATACATCTATTCCTCTAAATCCCCATGGAAAAAAGTTATATTTACATCTAACTATTCAAGATGCAAATATTATACTACCATTAGACTTAAAATGGTTATAATTGAAGTCATATTAACAACATGAGAAAATATTTCATCAAAATCTATACCTTTCTTATGTGAAAACCCTTGTACAACAAGTCTATCCTTGTACCTTTTTTTCCCTCTATATTCTGGTTATGTACCAAGGAATCCATCTCATCTTTCATGCCTTGCTCCCACTTCTTTTTGGTTTCTACTTTCATTGCTTCTTCATATCTTTCAAGTTGACCAGAATCGGTAACCAATAAATAATACAGTGAAAGAGAGTATCATTCAGGGGGTCAACTTAAGCTGGTAGATCTTCTAACAACACTTGCAAGAGTTTCATGTACATGTTGTTGTTGTTATTGTTGAACATTTTTATTTTCTAGCACCTCTATAATTTAAGTTTTTGTTATTTCATCAAGCACTATGTATTATGTGTTTCCTTTTCATGTTTCTTTCTTTGCAAATGATCTTTTTACATGGAATTCTCATTGAATACCACATCTCTACGCCTAATGATTTTGTGATTTTCATAGTCCCATATTTATGTTGAAGTTGCAGATAATCATTGGGGAACATAATAATCCAACATAACTTGAGACGAATGTCACAATGTGACATAACCCTTGATGGCCATTGTAATGCAACTCAAATACTTAGGAATGTAGCAATTTGACATAAGTCAATGAAGATGAACATTTCAATGTATGAGATTTTTGGAAAGATATTGCATAAGTTTTGAAATATCTAAAGTTTCAAGTGGACACTCCACCAATCATTAGGGAGAAATGAAGCTATAAGATGTTAGAAAAGAGTGTTGAGGCTTAGTATTCAAAGAAAATATAAGAAGATGATTATTGAGGGGAAAAAATGATTAATAAAATAATAAAAATAATAGAATAATGAAAAGGTCGTTATGTCTAAAAATGATATTCAAAGTAAGGTATTGAAATATGATATTAAAATATGATATGACAGTTGAGGAGAAAACATGAAAAATAATAGCATGGTGAAAGTTGTTATGAATGAAAATGATATTAGAATAAGGTCTTAAAATATGAGAGGGAGAATGTGATGTTGAAGGGAGATAATGAACAAAGTTATTAAAGAAATTAAAGAAATTATGTTATTCTAAGATAAGAAGGAAATTTTATTCTTTAGACAACAATCTGACTGCATTGCTCATTACCAATGATAGCTCTGATTCTTGTTTAGCCTCTAGTACTAATCCTAACCTTAATTGTGTTTCAAATCTTTAATACATCTCAGTTTCCTCTAACGCAAACCCTAACCCTACTCTTGATGTGAATCATAAATTAATCTTAATTTCCTTTAGCAAAAACCCTAACCCTAACATTTTGTGAATCATGAATTTGTCTCAAATTTCTATGCATTTAGTAATTATAATGAATTATCCTCCACAGATTCTCATTCATCCAATATTCATACCAACCCTTTGGCTTCTCCAAACCACCCCATGCACAATAGTCTTTTTCAAAAAGCTTTGCCTCCTTCTCCCATAAGTATTTCTTCCATGGTGATTAACTTATCATCCTTCGTTATTGACCCTCCGTCACTCCAGCTTCTGCAAAAAGAATTTAATTGTTCCCTTGTCCCCCATCGTGTCTTGATGGAATACATCATTTACTCCATTGAATCGATAACACATCACCTACCCACCCATGAAGATGAAGAAATTAGGCAGGAATGCGGAAGAATATTTCAATGTTCCAAGGCCCCCCTTACCCAACTTAACTAAAGAAGAATTCCATTCCATTCGTTTCCTCAATGATAACCCTAATATCATTATCCTAAAAGAAGATAAAGGAAATGCTACAGTTATCATGAATACCTCTGACTATAAATCTAAGCTTCTTGATCTTCTCTCTTCCTCCACTTATAGACCACTCACTAAAAACCTTATTACTAACCTCATCACCAAAGCCATCAAATCTTCTTCCTTGGACCCTTATATTCAAAAATGTCTTATTCCTCACAACCCTCTGACCCCTGGGATCTATGGGAAACCTAAAATTCACAAAAATGGCATTCTCCTTAGACCTATAGTAAGAACCATAGGTGCCCCTACTCATGCACTAGCTCGTTTTCTAGTTGAAAAAATTCATCCCATTACCGGTCAAACCTCCGATTGTATTAAATATTCCTCCAACTTTATTCAAAAATTCAAAACTTTCACCTCGATGAGCTTGACATCATGGCTAGTTTTGATGTCATTTCTCTTTTTACTAAAATACCTATCTCGAAATCCTTGGCCTTAATCTCCAATCTTGTTGACCCTGAAACTCTTAACCTCATTGAAATGTGTATCTCTTCTACTTTATTTACCTTCAAAGGGGTTTTATATGGGAAAAATCAAGGTACATCCATGGGGCCTTCCTTATCCCTAGCAGTGGCTAACATTTTTATGGAACATTTTGAGAATTTATCTCTAAACAACTTTCAACTCAAACCTAAGTGTCGGTTTTGCTTCATGGATGACACATTTTTCATTTGGCCTCATGGCCATCCTTCCTTGATCACTTGCTTAAACCATCTTAATAAAAATTTCCTCCATATCCAATTCACTATGGAAATTTAAAATGATAACTCTATCCCTTTCTTGTATGTTCTTATTTGTTGTCTTCCTTATGGATCCTTTACCCACCAATTTTATGGAAAAAAGACTAATACTGATATATACCTTCATGTGGATTCCCATCATCATTCAATTCACAAAGTTGTTATTCTAAGAAATCTCATTACTAGGGCCATCTATAACTTCGTTCCTCAATTCCTAGAGAAGGAAAAACCCCACCTAACAAAGTCCCTAATGTCCAATGGATACGATTCCTCTCAAATCAACAAATCCTTCTGCTCAACCCACAATCCCAAATAGAAAAATTCCTCCTCTTCCCCACCCCTAGTCGTCGTCTCTTTTCCTTGTATCCAGGAAACCATTGATCATATTTCCAAAATTATGGATAAGAAGAATATCAAAACCCTTCTCAAATCCTGTAAAACCCTCAAACGATTATTCATAACCGCCAAAGATAAATATGACTTGATGCTTGACCCAAGAGTTTATCAAATTCCTTTCTCTTGTGGAAAATCATACATAGGTCAAATTGGTAGATACTTTAAATCTTGTCTTAAAGAGCATACAATTGAATCTACCCACAATCGTATCACCAAGTCAGCTATTTCTTAACACCCTTTTAATATTAGAACCTAATTTGTTTTGACCAAACCAAAATCTTAGCCTCAACCCCTTATTACTCTTCTCATATCATTCGTGAAGTGATAGAAATTGAAAAACATCCTAATAACTTTAACCATGAAAATGGATACAAACTTAGCCAATCTTAGAAGCCCACCATTCACTGCCTCGATAAGGACCCCCCTGGTAGAATGGAAAATCCCATTATTACTATATTGGGTCATGGTATAGGCATAACATTGATCTCCCTTAAAAGACGGTTGCATTTCTAAACTATTGTTGTGTTGCTTATATGATTAGTATAATGCACACATTAATTATCAATCCGGGATTTGTAATCAACAGAGTTACAAGACACCAGTAAGAGAGGTAATTCTAATGTCACGAGTATAGAACTAATCTAGATTATGCATGCTGGGAATAAAACAAACTGTCAAACTAAAACACACTTTGGTTGTCTTTCACAGAGGGGCTATCTACTCCATTGTGGCACATGCAAGTATGAGATGGAGTCCTTTGACAGATCAACTCTGTTATTTGACCCATAAATCTAACTATGCAATCACACCCTGAAAAAGGAAATCACACATCAATCATCAAGGCATATCATGGGTAGTTCAATAGCCAGTATATTGGGTATGTTGTGGCTCACGATAATCTATTGTGAACTTCACTAGTTCTTTTCCCAATATGTTTGACTATTGCTGCCAACGTCTATGTTCACTAAGAGAAATCAAATTTATAAAAACAAAAACATGGCATATTTAAAAACAGAGTAAGTAAAGATCTTAAGAAATTATATGATCAAAATCCTAAACTGAACCATACTGCTAACATCTGAAACTAGAAGAGATGATGAATTAAATTGAGAAATCAAAGCTATAACTAGTTTAACAGTTACATTATCTAAATCAAATGCTAACACTAATCTACAAGAATGCTGACCTCTATTGGGCGGTGGACCCTTGCCACTTCAACAGGCTAGCGATTGGAGTCTATAGTAAGTTGGTCTTCGATCAACACATAACTCTTACTCGGATCTCAAAACATGAAATTATATTATGCTACCAACTCAATTCGCATCCATTCATTATGATTCAATAATCAAGACATGGAAATAAACGAAACTCTTCTATTAAACTCAAACTCAAGGTGTGTTTCTACAATATGCAATACTACTCTGACATGTTGTGCTACGCAATGCTCTCCCTAGCCACCATCCTTGCCACGACTATTTAAATAGTCTCAGTCGTGAAACACAAGGAGGTGAAATCTTCAACATATCAACGATTGTCAAATTTACACACTCGGTTACATACTTTAAGCTTCATCCTCATGAGACAGAGTGCATGAGGATGAATCAATAATCAAACTAGCTCAATATAGTCTTGCTAGAAACTTTGATGATCTAATAAACAATCAACAAATATATCAGGCATGATCTAGAGCTTAACTTGGCATACTTTGTTTTCTCTACTGGTACCGGATCATAATAGGTGAGACACAACGGATAATACCAGATCCAAACAACATGCAATTGGTTGGTACCAGACTAAAACAGACTACGGGCATTGGTACCGGATTTGAACAAGAGGCGCTCTTGGTACCGGATGGCTTGGATGACATAGGAGTGTTGGAATTGTCCAAAGGTCAAAGGCTACATATAGCAATTTCAACATTAGCACATGAAATATTTAATCTCCTAGCTTAATAAACCACAAAATGCATGAATTCAAATATACTTTATGTCATGACCTTATAAGTGACTGGAGATAGTGTTATTTGTCATTTATCCAAGCTTAGGTAGTCCAAAAAGGTGTAAATGAGGAGTATAATATGGTGATGGGGATGTCAATTTATAGGCTCAACAACTACCCCAAACAATATGAACTTAAAAGACAAAAGAATGAAAAGAGGATATCCTTAGGTCATTTTAGCTGGTGTAGGCCTCCTTCTCCTTTGTAGTTTCTTGAGTTGTCAGTCTCCTCCCAAAGATAACCCGCAAACAACTTAAACAACAAAACTACAAGATATTATATATCTACTTATTAATGTCAGGGTTTAGATTATAAATGTAAATGCATTAACCAATTTAAGCACAAAAACACAATATTTGGGACAAAAAAATAACTCCTTTATTCATATGTGAAGATTACAAATAGCTACAACCTTATTTTCGGTAGACGCTCCGCGAACTTGGTTCAGGATCCTCTTGCTGATGCTCCAAGTGCATCATTCCATGGATTCCTCTCACAATCAATTGATCTCCTTGGTAAAAAGGAAGGGATTGCATAGGAGAAAGGGCTTGAGGGGGAATGTTGAGGCCATATCTTGAAAAGGGATACAAAGCTTGGGCTAGAAGGGGAAGGGATTTTGGCAGAGTTTCTTTGTTCTCTTGCTTTATTTTGGAATGGGACCCCAAGACCTCTTTTTATATGAAAAAAAGATGGTTATTTGGTTTGGGGACGGGCTACAATGGGTAAAATGGTTGGGAAACCTCCAATAGTCCATAAACTCCGCCGAATTCCTTGCAATTTTTTATTTTTTGCAACTTTTAGAGGTAAACACGAGTTGTCTAGTATGCATCTTGTGTATGTACGTGGGCTGTCTAGTATGCATCTCGTGTATGTACATGGGATGTAGTGCAGTATGACGTGTACATGATCCAAAAATGGTTTTTTCAAGAGAAAGTATCAACACCAATTTGGAAAATGGTGTAAGTAAAAAGGATAATGCCATGTATGCATAGATAGGGAATTTTTGGGATATAACATATGCCCCCTAATGTGTGATTTCAGAAGAGAAAATGATGGATGAAATACATTGAAATATCTTTACCAGTGGGAAAGCATGGAGTCGAGTGATCCCAGGACCAGAGTTTGGGAGTGTGCCATCTGAAAAATAACAATAATATCTCCGTGGAGAGCATACCCATGCTTAGGATGAACTAATCATGGATTCCAATCAATTAAATTGTAGATCCATGTCATATAAATATATAAAGTGGATCCACGAGCAATACACAACGGATCGACATCAAAATCATGTGATGATATTCAAGTAAAATATAATATGCATCTTCTAGAAGTACTGAAGTTTGTGGCTAGAGATAAATACTCCATAGCTCGAGCAACAACTTCATTATCTTCAAATTCTCAAGGTAGGAGTCCAATAGGAGTGTAAGACTCACTACCCTGAGGTCTTGGACATGTCATTGGGGAAATACTGGAGGATATCTATCATCAGGCACACAACTTCATTGATTTTGAATTTGGACTTAAGTGGACTCTTGGGATGGCCAACTCATGAAGATCAAGAGACAAACTATAGAATGGATGACTCAAGTTGGATCAAACTTCCCTTTGACAGAAGCATGAAAGATGACCAGACTCAGGCAGCATAATATTGACATAAGTCTGCGATGTAAGAGGCACTACAAACTCTCATATGTTTGGAAGAGTAACCAAACAAAGGAGGAAATAGCTCTATGTAGTGAGAAAAACTTCCTAAGGTCAAACTAAATCCAAAATATTGATGAACAAATGGAAGGATGTGATTTTTCCAAGGGTGACTATCTTCCTGCCAAATAAAAGAATTAATATATCTCTTCCCCTCTTTTTGGAATATTTGATTTTTTTGTCTTTTTCAATTTTTTAATGAGATTGGAAAAGAATAAAAGAATGCTACATTACAGAGGAGGAACAAGTGTCACGAGCAAGCAAACTGGTTCCAAGTGCATGGAACATATTAATGCTCAGAGCAAGGAGACTTGTGCAGGGTAAGGACACTCGGGGAAAATTCCTCCATGGGTCAAGGTGTCAGATCGCAAGGGAAAAAAGTGTTGCAAGGATTGCTTATAAGGAATGCTTTAAAGGTTCTGTTGAGAGAAACATGGAGCTGACATTAGGCCAAATATGCAAATATGAGACCCACAATGCTATGATGCATGACACCACAAGACTCCTTCAATGTGAATTTTTACGAGCCCAGAGAAGGTAAGCTCGGTGGTTTTTTTACGTTTAGAGATTATAAAAAAATGCTAAAAGAAGACTCCAAATAGTTCCTTTTTCGCAATTAGTATAGTCGTTTCAAAAAATGGTTAAACTTATACCGAAAATACGTCTCTTCAATACCATTTTAACGAGTGTGACTGAGACAAGATCACTCAGCTATCTTTTCAATTTTAAGGAGTATGAAAAGAGATTGTCTATGGACTCACAACTTTTTCTAGGTTTAGTCTCCTTAGCCCAAAAAAGTATAAAATATAACTGAGGATAACTCTCCCAATGAGACAAGTCTCTCGAGGCAGATCTCTTTCCTGAATAATCTATCGGCTGGAAAAAGGGTTAAACTCATGCCAAATAGATGTTCTTTCTGGACCAGTTAACAAGTGTGAAAGAAATAAGGTCACTTGGAAATATTTCCATATTTAGGGAGTCTGAAAAGGGCTTAACTATGGACTTCGAGGGGGTTCCTTTTTCGTAAGTAATCTCCAAGGCCCAAAAAAGAGATAAACCAAAACCAAGGAGAATGTCCCTTTTTCAAAAATTTAGTGCCCCGAGCCTGAAAAAGGGTTAAAATTACGCCTGAGAATACTCTCGTAGCGAACCGAAGATCCTAGGGCATACCTTTATTCGTAAAATTAATCTTTCGAACCGAAAAAGGGGTAAACTACCATCGGACAGATGTGCCTTCAAATTTGAGTTTGGAAAGCGTGAAGGGAAACAAGATCACTCAACAATATTTTCATTTTTAGAGAGTTTGAAAAGGGCTTAAAGAAGACTCCAGGGGGGATTATTTTCTTAAGTAATCCAAAGGAGACCGAAAAGAATAAATAATCTCTCATTAGATGTTTCTCTCAAATTTTAAGCGATCTTGAAAGACAACAAACCATTCCCTTAGGGAGTCCCTCGAATATAGGCCAGAGAAAGATGAAGAAGAAGTATGAGGCTTCAACACAAAGTCATGGCAGGACTAAATAGGACTCCCATGCTTATTAAGTACGTCGGTATGGGCATCAAATGGAAAACAAGGCTCTAACTAGGATGCCCATGGAAGGAAGCCTCTACAACATAAAGTACGACACACTTATCAGCAAGGAAGGTTATGTCACAATTCGATGGGTTTGATCCTAAGGATGAATGAACCAGGAAACATATAATGAAAAAATGCAAGTAGGGAAAAACCTAACCTATATGCCAATTTCAAGGTCAATACTTGTCAAAACGGATCGATATGATGAACACATGTCAAAGAAGAATGTATCCAAGATCATGCATATAAGTCCAATAACACTCATTCAGAAGTTAATAAATCCAATATAGATAGAAACTTCAGAAAATAATAGGTGCTACTGAATACAAAACTTGAAAACAACAAACATGGACTGTACAATATGTACAAGGTACCACACAACCTTACGACTCATTCATGGTAGTAGTTTAGGTAGATCCCGCTACTAGGCTCTGACCAAGAGTCTCTTTGATAGTCAACCTAGAAAGTCTCCCAAAAGAGAAGAAAACACAAACCATGGTGTAAGTCTTCCCATGGTATGGAAACCTCAGTCATGGATTCAAGGATAGACTCATCCGAAGGAAATTCAAAATCCAAGAAATCACGCGAAAGAGGAGGGTCGAAAGTCCCAAAGGGTGAAGAAAACTGACCATATTCCATAGGACGATGGAGGTTCTGGTAGGGACTGGCAGAGCCTATCAGTGATGAATGACAAGCAAGAGGGATTGAGGATCTACAAACAGTGAGATCAAAATCAAAAGGAGACTTAAGATCACTCGTACTAAGAGGGGGAAGCAAGGGCTCCCATGCCCATGTTGGATAGAAAAACTGATCAATTGTCGAGACCATGTCTCAAGAAGGAAAACATGATTTCACAGGTTCCTTCTCAAAAGAAATTGAAGATCAAGGATAAGTCGCCACATAATTTATCTATGGTGGGATAGAGTCTACAAGAACGCTAGGAACATATAAAGGGGCATCCCAAACTAACATCGAATTAGGATGGTGATTATCAAATGCCATCTAGTCGATGGTGACAATGCTTCCATTGTGAGGGAAATGCATCACCCGAAAGAGTGTAGACACCAAAGAATTCATAGCATATACATAATCATGCCCGGGAAGCATATTGAAATCTAATGAGCCTTGCACCACTAAACATTGATAAGGACAATCTTCCCACCTAACGAGATAGGAAACTGAGGAAGAACCCCCAAATATTCACTAGGACATCTGTCAAAAGCCAAAAACTCATGTGAAGTAGACACAAGCTCTGGAGAACCCAAATCTTGCCAAGCCGAGGAGGATAAAATACTTGCAGAGCCTCCTTTGTCCACAATAAATCGGTAAATTGTTTTTGAGTTAACTTCAACCATTATTTGAAAAGGTGTGGAAGAAGGAAGGTGAGGCTCAAAAAGGTCATTCCAATCAAAGGAAACCATCCTAGGGCTTAGAGGGGGTGTGCTTGAAGTGAGCGGAATTCCCCCTTGTTTTGAAAGTACTAAACTGGAAATGCTTAAACCATAGTTGGTAGACACATCACTCCCCAATAGAAGAGTGGGATCATCCGAAAATTTCATCGATGCGACCACTTTGGTAGACTCGACACTCTCCAAGAGAAGAGTGGGATCATCTGAAGATTACATTGGTGTGACCACTTTGGTATACTTGACACTCTCCAAAACAAGAGTGGTATCAGCTGAAGAATGCATTGTCGTGACCACTTTGGTAGACTCGACACTCTCCAAGAGAAGAGTGGGATTGGCCAAAGATCGCATCACCATGACCACTTCCTCAACCACTAGCTGAAAACACTGCGAGATGACATGGTCTGAAGGTGCATCAACCCCCAAAAGAGGAGTGTGATCAGCCAAAGATTGCATCAGCATGACCACTTCATCAACCAAAGGATGAACAGGTTGTGAGGAAACCTTAGAAGTCTCAGAATCAGAAGATATTGTAGACAGGGACCACAATATTCATGCCTCTGGAAGGACATGGCATAAATGAGTAAGGTGATATCCCTTGCAAAGTTTACAAGGGAGCTTAAGCTTATGTCTTATCCATCTAGGTTTCTCAACATAATCAATGCCCCCAACATGACTAGAAGTGGTTGGTTTCTTGTCCTCAACATGACTCACAGAGGTTGTTGAAAACTCTCCAACATGACTAGCATAGGTTGGTTTTTGAACTCCAATATTACTCACAGGGACTATATTTGTGCCCCCAACATGACTTGCAGTGGTTGGTTGCACATCTCCAACATGATTAACAGAGGTTAGTGATGGGTCGATAACATAACTCATTGAGTCTACATACCTATCACCAATATGACTAGTAGTGACTGGACTTTTCCCCCAAACATGACTTCCAGAGGCTGGGTGATGGTATTCAACATGACTTGCAAAGGTTGAGGACCTATCTCCAACATGACTCGCAGAGGTTGGTGATTGAACTCCAGTATTACTTGAAGGGACTAGGTTCGTGCCCCCAACATGACTTGTAGAGGTTGGTTGTTGGTATTCAACATGACTATCATAGGTTGAGGATATATCTCCAACATGAATCATAGAGGTTGGTGATTTATTTTTTCCTATTCTTCCTCTTTCTATTTCGTTTAGACTTATGGTTACTAGTAGCTAGACTTTCACCAGAGAAAGTAGGAGGAGGAGGAGAATACGTTGTTGACGAAGGAACATCAACATGATTCCCATGACATAAGGTGCTTAACTGAAAAGGGTTAAGAGAATTCATGACATCTGGAATTGTACCTAACCAAATCGGTAGTCCAACATTCAACCCAGGAATGTACAACGTGGCCATCAAAGGGACGCCAACATTTCCAAAGAAAGGAAAAGCATAAGAATTCCCTTGTGAAGGGGTTCCTTGGTTGCTATCATTAGTAACTTTTTCCATGAAGATGTTATGCACAGGTTCTTCCCTTGCAGGATCATTCAAGTCTGTAAAAGTCTCACACACTGACTCTAGCGAACCAGTGGTATAAAAAACAATGCCTATAAAGAGGTGGCTCCATGTTTCTAAGTGGAAGATAGAAAATTCCTCACAATCAACGGAGTGGGAGGTCTACCATTTTAGGTCATAGACCCAAAGAAATGACTGACTAACTCACTATGGAAAACTAGGGAGCACATAGAACACCACTAAGAAGAAAATCCTAAAAAGATACAAACCAAACAAACCACCCTTTTGAATGCTTCCAACCTAGGGAGATGAATTCCTCATAGTCCAAAATCATTCACAAAGGAAAACAATTGTTTAGGAGAAAAAGTTACATGGACCTCCGACCAACGGTCCCTTCAGGTGTCGCCCAGAGAGTACTGAGTCTACCTCAGGTACCGCGATACACCCCTCCCAGTCACCTGTGTATCAACCTATATAATGGAAACTGGGCCACCAACTTGTAATCAACAACTAGGGGGTGCATTCGACAGTCGAGCGAGTGTATGGGAAGGGTAACCAAGCTCAAAGATCCTTTTGAGGCATGAAACATTAAAGGGCCAGAATCACTCTTAGAGTGCCTTGGACGGATCCAAGTGTCTCAGAGGTTTGACACAACTTGGGTCAATAACGCTACAAGATTCACCCCCAATACACACTCTCCCAAATGCTTTGTCGGGATCATGAGTGTATATATCCATCATTGTCCTCCACGCGGCCTCGTGTTTGACTCCTGTGTGAGAGGAGTTTCCCGGATTAAGTAATTACAAAGTGGATTTTTCACACCCTAGCACAAACACCTAAGTTAAGTTTTGATTGGCCTTGGAGAGTTTACCTCTCCAAACCTAATCCAAGGCCCTAGCCTAAGCTATTGGTGAACCCTATAAAAAGTGTTACTAATATATTTTAGATTAGAGTGTTCATTTTAGGGGCTTTTATTACTCAAGGAATGGAAGTGCAACTTATGTTGTTTGAGACTCTTGAAAAAATGAAACTTACAAGAACACTGGCAAAGAAAAATTTACACTAATCCTTCAAACGAAAAGAGTTTCAAGGAAGAAAAATCATGAACAATCCTTCAAATTTAAAAATGAAATCTTTTCTCCTTTCCATGAAAAATGCACAATGCAACTTTTGAGTGAAACAAAAGAGAAAATGAAAGGATTTTCTTTCTTATTTTTCTTTTGAAATGCTTTCACTATGAGAACAAAACACAACACTATGCTAATTTCTTTTTCTTTTTCAAATAACAATGCAAAGAAAGAAAGAGACCTAAAAAACTAGGGTTTTTTTTTTTTCTTCCAATCAAAGGAGAACCAACAAAAGATGCTAAAAGAAACTCCAGAACACACGATTCATTTTTCTTTTAAAATGCAACTCATTTTTCTTAAAATTCAAGATAAAAATAAGCCAAAAATACTTGGAAACACATAGAGACAAGAGTATTTTATTTATTTATTTCATGAACAATCTGAGGTTGCAAACTGTCTAAAACCCAAACAACAAAGGATTTTGGAACTCAAGAAGACCCGGGAACCAAAACTTTCCAGAAAGAAAAGGAAATTTCTTTTTGAAAAAATTCTCCAAAACAATAGAGATGCATGTTGTGCACAACCAACATGCATATGTATGTGGGATATATATAATGCATATCGCGTATCTACGTGTGTTGTATAGAGAATAAGATGCGTACACCTCTGTAAATTTTCAAAAAGAGAAACATTTTTGACAGACAACCTAAGCAAGGGAAGTTGGTAGGCACCTGAAAGGTGACCATAGACCCAACCTAACTTTGGACACTCAGAATACTTAGAAACAACTAAAAATCAAACCAAAGCAAGATATCCCACTAGGACTCTAGAGAGATTCCCCAGTTGAGTTGCCAATTCTGCTAGGGGGGGAAATCTCCCTATTACTATATTGGGTTGGAGTATAGGAAGAGAATTGATATCCCTTAAAAGATGGTTCTATTTCTAAACTACCCGAAACAATATGAACTTAAAAGACAAGATAAGGAAAAGAGGATGTACCTTAGGTCCTTTCCACTCGTGTAGGCCTCCTTCTCCTTTGTAGTTTCTTGAGTTGTTGGTATCCTCCCAAAGATGACCTGCAAACAACTTAAAAAACAAAACTACAAGATATTCTATCTCTACTTATCAATGTTAGGGTTCATATTATAAATCTAAATGCATTAACCAATTTAAGCACAAAAACACAATATTTGGGACATAAAAAGAACTTTTTTATTCAGATGTGGAGATTACAAGTAGTTACAACCTTCTTGTTGGTAGACACTCCGCGAACCTGGTGAGAGATCCTCTTACTGATGCTTCAAGTGCATCATTCCCTAGTTGCCTCTCACAATCAATTGATCTCCTTGGGAAAAAGGAAGGGATTGCATAGAAGAAAGGGCTTGAGGGGGAATGTTGAGGCCAAATCTCAGAAAGGGCTGCAAAGATTGGGGCTAGAAGGGGAAGGGATTTTGGTAGAGTTTCTTTGTTCTCTTGCTTGATTTTGGAATGGGACCCCAAGACCTCTTCTATATGAAAAAAATATGGTTAGTCGGTTTGGGGATGGGCTACAATGGGTAAAATGGTTGGGAAACCTCCAATAGCCCATAAACTTTGTCGAATTCCTTGCAACTTTTTATTTTTTGCAACTTTTGGAGGTAAATGTGGGTTGTCTAGTATGCAATCTACATATGTATGTGGGTTGTCTAGTATTATGCTCATGTATGTACACGAGCTGCAGTGTAACAGGACGCATATAGGCACCAAAAATTGTTTTTAAAAGAGAAAGTCTCAGCAACAATTTGGAAAATGGTGTAAGTAAAAAGGCCAATGCCATGTATGCATAGATAGGGAATTTTTGGGCTATAATAGATGCCTCCTAATGTGTGAGGTCAGAAGAGAAAATGATGGCCGAAATACATTACAATATCTTTACAAATGGGAAGGAACGTAGTCGATTGAGCCCAGGAACAGAGTTTAGGAGTGCACCATCTACAAAATAACAATAATATCTCTGATGTGGGCATACCCATGCTCAGGATGAACTAATAATGGTTTCCAATCAAGTACACTGTCGATCCATGTCATATAAATATATAAAATTATAAGGCCTATCTTACATAGGCTATATCTATGAAAGTATAAGGCCTCCAAAGATGAAATTTTAACCCCACGTACCTTGATCCATATAATAAATATACTCCAAGGGGTTCCTTTTGAAACGCCATAGAAAAAACGTTATAGAAAAAATTCCAAGGTGTCTCAGATGTAGCAGTGAAACCTCAAGACCTTGAGATCTAATACCAAATGTTATGATCCAAATACTCAAAATATCATAAAATAACAGAAGTACACACCATGTACATAATGTCAATGTGGAGCACAACTCCAAGATAGATAAGTTACACAATAAATCCTTAAAGAATAGGGGAACCACCTCCAAATAACCAAATACCTTTCATACTTCACAATTCACCTCCCAATAATGAATACATGATCTCTTATATATAGCTATTCAAAATTGCAAATGAGGCCCTGTTATCACTAGGTCGACCCTATTACATATGTATTTACACATTACATGTACATTTAGGCCCATATATGCCCCCCTTTGGGGTCATATCATATACATTTAGCCATATATATACCCCCGTTGGGTCATAACAACATCTTCCAGAAGTACTAACGTCTGTGGCTGTAGATAAATAATCCATAGCTCAAGCAACAACTTCAAGATCTTCAACTTCTCCAGGTAGGAGTACAATAGGAGTGTAAGACTCAATACTCGTAGGTATTGGACATGTTGTCGGGGAAAGAATGGAGGATCTCGATCATCAGGCACATAACTTCATCAATTTTGAATCTGGACTTGACTAGACTCTCGGGATGGCTGACTCATGAAGGTCAAGAGACAAACTATAGAATGGTCGACTTAGGTTGGATAAAACTTTCCTTAGACATAAGCATGAAATATTATCAGACTCAGGCAGCATAATATTGACATAAGTCTGCAATGTAGGAGGCACTGCAAACTCTCCATATGTTTAGAAGACTAACCAAATGGAGGAGGACACAGCTCTATGTAGTGAGAACAGATTCCTAGGTTTAAACTAAATCCCAAATATTGACAAACAAATGAAAGGATGTGCTTTTTCCAAGGGCAACTATATTGTTGCCGAATAAAATAATTAATATATCACATCCCCTCTTTTTGGAATATTTGATTTTTTTTCTTTTCAAATTTTTAATGAGCTTGAAAAAGAATAAAAGAATGCTCCATTATAGAGGAGGAACGAGTGTCATGAGCAAGCAAACTGGTTCTAAGCACATGGAACATACTAATTCTCATATCAAGGAGACTCGTGCAGGATAAGGACACTCGAGGAAAATTCCTCCATGGATCAAGGTGTCAGATTACAAGGGAAAAAAGTGTTGCAAGGCTTGCGTATAAGAAATTCTTTAAAGGTTATGTTGACAACAACATGGAGCCGACATTAGGCCAAAGACGCAAAGATGAGACCCGCAATGCGATGAATCATGACACCATAAGACTCCTTCTATGTGAATTTTTACAAGCCCAGAGAAAGTAAGCTCGGTGGTTTTTTCACAATTAGAGAGTCTGAAAAAACGTTAAAAGAAGACTCCAAATAGTTCCTTTTTCGCAATTAGTGTAGTTGGTTTGAAAAAGGGTTAAACTTATACTGAAAATATGTCTCTTCAATACCATTTTAACAAGTGTGACTGAGACAAGATCACTCAGATATATTTTCATTTTAAGGAGTTTGAAAAGAGCTTAACTATGGACTCACAACCTTTTTCTAGGTTTAGTCTCCTTAGCCCGAAAAAGTATAAAATATAACTGAGGAGAACTCTCCCAGAGAGACAAGTCTCCCGAGGCATATCTTTTTCTTGAATAATCTATTAGATGGAAAAAGGGTTAAACTCATGCCAAGTAGATGTTATTTCTGGACCAATTAACAAGGTCAGTCGACAATATTTTCATATTTAGGGAGTCTGAAAAGGGCTTAACTATGGACTCCGAGGGGGTTCCTCTTTCGTAAGTAATCTCCAAGACCCAAAAAAGAGATAAACCAAAACCAAGGAGAATGTCCCTTTTTCAAAAATTTAGTCCCCCAGGCTTGAAAAAGGGTTAAACTTACGCCCAGGAATACTCTCCTAGCGAACCGAAGCTCCTATGGAATACCTTTATTCGTAAAATTAATCGTTCAGACCAAAAAAGGGGTAAACTACTGTCGGAAAAATTTGAGTTTGACAAGCGTGAAGGGAAACAAGATTGCTCGACAACCTTTTCATTTTTAGAGAGTTTGAAAAGGGATTAAATAAGACTCCATGGAGGCTTCTTTTCTTAAGTAATCAAAACAAAACCGAAAAGAATAAATAAGCTTTTGTTATATGTTTCTTTCAAAGTTTAAGCGATATTGAAAGACAACAAACCATGATCTTAGGGAGTCCCTCGAGTATAGGCCAGAGAAAGATGAAGAAGAAGTATGAGGCTTCAACACAAATTCATGGCAGGACTAAATGGGATTCCCATGCCTATGAAGTACTTAGGCATGGGAACGAAATCCCAAATCTTGACAAACAAACAAAAGGATGTGCTTTGTCCAGGGGAGACTATATTGCTACAGAATAAAAGAATTAATATATAATGTCCCCTCTTTTTGACATATTTGATTTTTTTGTCTTTACAAATTTTTAACGAGCTTGAAAAAGAATAAAAGAATGCTCTGTTACAGAGGAGGAACGAGTGTCACGAGAAAGCAAACTGGTTCCAAGCACATGGAACATACTGATGCTCAGATCAAGGAGACTTGTGCAGGATAAGGACACTCGGGGAAAATTCCTCCATGGGTCAAGGTGTTAGATCACAAGGGAAAAAAGTGTTGCAAGGATTGCGTATAATAAATTCTCTAAAGGTCATGTTGAGAGCAACATGGAGATGACATTAGGCCAAAGACACAAAGATGAGACTCGTAATGCGATGAATCATGACACCACAAAACTCCTTCTATGTGAATTTTTACGAGCCCAGAGAAAGTAAGCTCGGTGGTTTTTTCACATTTAGAGAGTCTGAAAAAATGTTAAAAGAAGACTCCAAATAGTTCCTTTTTCACAATTAGTCTAGTTGGTTCAAAAAAGGGTTAAACTTATACCAAAAAGATGTCTCTTCAACACCATTTTAATGAGTGTGATTGAGACAAGATCACTCAGATATATTTTCATTTTAAGGAGTCTAAAAAGAGCTTAACTATGGACTCACAACCTTTTTCTAGGTTTAGTCTCTTTAGCCCGAAAAAGTATAAAATACAACTGAGGAGAACTCTCCCGACGAGACAAGTCTCTTGAGGCGTATTTTTTTCTTGAATAATCTATTAGCTGGAAAAAGGGTTAAACTCATGCCAAATAGATGTTCTTTCTGGACCAATTAGTGAGTGTGAAAGGAACAAGGTCAGTCGACAATCTTTTCATATTTAGGGAGTCTGAAAAGGGCTTAACTATGGATTCCGAGGGGGTTCCTCTTTCATAAGTAATCTCCAAGGCCCAAAAAAGAGATAAACCAAATCCAAGGGGAATGTCCCTTTTTCAAAAATTCAGTCCCTCGGGCTTGAAAAAGGGTTAAACTTATGCCTGAGAATACTCTCTGAGCGAACTGAAGCTCCTATGGAATACCTTTATTCGTAAAATTAACCGTTCGGACCGAAAAAAGGGGTAAACTATCGTCGAACAAATTTGAGTTTGACAAGCATGAAGGGAAACAAGATCGCTTGTCAACCTTTTCATTTTTAGAGAGTCTGAAAGAAGATTAAAGAAGACTCCATGGAGGCTTCTTTTCTTAAGTAATCCAAACAAAACCAAAAATAATAAATAATCTTTCGTTATATGTTTCTTTCAAAGTTTAAGCGAATTTCAAAGACAACAAACCATGCTCTTAGGGAGTCCCTCGGGTATAGGCTGGAGAAAGATGAAGAAGAAGTATGAGGCTTCAACACAAAGTCATGGCGGGACTAAACGAGACTCCCATGCCTATGAAGTACTTAGGCATGGGAACAAAATGGAAAACAAGGCTCTAACTAGGATTCCCAGGGAAGGAAGGCTCTACCACATAAATTACAACACACTTATCAACAAGAAAGTTTAGTGTCACAATTCAATTGGTTCGATCCTAAGTCCAAATGAACCAAGAAACAAATAATTCAAAAATGAAAGTAGTGAAAAATCTAACCTATATGCCATTTTTCGAGGTCAATTCCTGTCAGAACGGATCTATACAATGAACACATGTCAAAGAAAAATGTCTCCAAGATCGTGCATATAAGGCCAATAACACTCATCCAGAAGTTAATAGATCTAATTGTTGGATTACTAAGAGGGGGACTGAATCAGTAATAGAGAAATTTAATCATTTTTAACCATAAAATGAAAGTGTTATATCAATGTAGCATTATCATCCATTAGTTGCAGAGTAAATAAACAATGAACAAATGAGCAATCATACACATACAAAGTACACCAATGTTTTTACGTGGAAATCCAAAGCGGAAGAAAACCACGAAATGATTTTTCTTATATGTCTTTAAGAATTACATTCATTGGAAGCACCAACTTCCTTTGATTTCCAGCTGCAACTGGAAGGAGGCTCCAACCCCCTAATTTCTTAGGCTACAACATCAAGGAATCTCCAAATCCCCAATTCTCTGGCTACAACCAGAAGGAGGATACAACCCCCTATGTTCTCCAGCTACAACCAAAAGGTGGCTACAACCACATGTCATTTCCCCTTCCAACCGCTCTGAAATAAAAGTATAATGATGGAACCACTGTCACACTATCATTGTGAGATATATTGTTGTAAATCTGTACCAATCAACCTATAATCAACTTGTACCATCAACAAGTGCATCAACCATGCAATAGCTTGTAATCATCTTGTACCATAAACAAGTGCATCAACCATGCACCAACTTGTACATCAACCTATAATCAACCTGTACCATAAACAAATTCATCAAACATGCACCAACATGTACCTCAACCTCAACCAAAATCCTTCATCAATTTCATCATCCAAAGCTGACTTGTAACTATGTAATAGACCTGGTGTATATAATCACATACCTGCAAACCTTCCTTAACATTAGCAACAAGAGACTAGCATTTTCATCAAACTTTACTTTAGTCTCACATGACTAATTTTGGATTAGTCAACAACCCTAACTTGAGATAATCATAACTATGTACCTGTAATGAATAAAGATCTAAAAATGGTACACAATGTTCTTCATTGTCTTTTATTCAATTCCTCTAGATTTCACTACTTGGAACGTCTCAGAAAATGAGTTATAGCAAAAATGGCATACCTTGTTCAATTCTGGCTTATTCTAGAGAGAAAACTTGTAGAGCATGCCCCGCATGAAATATTTTTTGTATGGATCTTAGAAAGAATCATCAAAAGAATTTATCCTCCCTTGAATTTCGGTCTTCTTTACTTCACCTTCCCTCTGAAATTTTCCTTACATATCATTTGGTTACCTCAGTCACTTATAGATATTCAATATTCTCAAGTATGATTTAAAAATGAGAGACCATTGCTTCTTATTTATACTTTCATGTAGCTTCCTCAAAGGGTTACCTTCTAACCATCTTAACCCACTTTCCTTATTTTAGGGCTAACCCACTTCTAACCACTTGTCCACTTAGTAATTTCTCCATTAGCTTTATTATTTAAACAATTTCTTTTGTATCCACTTTGACTTATAGTACACTCATCACTTCACTTTATTATTTAAATTACCTTCTAACCATCTTAACCCACTTTCCTTATTTTATGGCTAACCTACTTCTAACCACTTGTCCACTTAGTAATTTCTCCATTAACTTTATTATTTAAATAATTTCTTTTGTATCCACTTTGACTTATATTACACTCATCACTTCACTTTATTATTTAAATAATTTCTTCTTTGCAACCACTTTGACTACTTTGACCTTTTGGGGTTTCTATATGACTCATGAGGGTTCTCCAACTTCACATGATCATAACTCTCTAACCGTGAAGAGTTATGTGATGTTCCACATACCACTGGAAATGGCATGACATGTACTATCCATATAGAATAGTGTTTCCTGCAAATATATCAAAACTCATACCATTACCCATAAAACAAACTTGGATCCATTACTCAAACCTTTGTGCTACCAGAATTTTCTACCGAACTTTCTTCAAGGGTTGACATCAATGACAACCAACCCAATAATAAACAATATCCCCCTTTGGCATTGATGTCAACACTCTGATGCAATTCTGAATTCATATCACTCATGCTCCCCATGTGACCATCACTCCCCCTGGAACCATGCCTCTGTGCTCTTTCTCCAAGCATTTACCTTTGCATCTGATAAATCTCTCCCCCTTTGTCATCAATGGAAAGGGTATCTTTCCATCCGGGGTTGCTCCCCCTGACTGAACGTTTTCTGAAACTAATCTCCCAACCTGAATTGTCCTCTTTATGGTACTTCCTCATGTAAATCTAAGACATACAAGATAAGCATTCAAAAGCATTCATTTTGGAGTAGAAATTACTCCGAGTCTCTGGCGAAGATACTCAAAGGCTTCCCATGAAAGCGGTTTTGTAAATATGTCTACCACTTTTTCTTTTGTTCCCACATATTCAACTATGATGTTCTTCTCTACAACATGTTCTCGTAGAAAGTGATACTTTATTGGAATGTGCTTCGTCTTGGAGTGCATCACCGGATTCTTTGAGATACTGATGGCGCTTGTATTATCACAATAGATTGGAATGGGCTCATCATACTCAAATTGTATATATGTTAGAGTTTGTTTCATCCATAGAACCTGTGTACAAAATGATGCTCCTGCAATATACTCTACTTCGGCTGTAGATAAAGATACTGGTGATTTTTTCTTGCTTATCCAAGATACTAAACACTCACCTAAGTAGAACGTTGCTCCACTGGTGCTTCATCGATCATCAATGCAACATGCCCAATTTGCATCTGTGTAGGAAATAAGTGATGGATCCTTTCCTTTTGGATACCATAATCCAAACTCTTTTGTTCCTTTGAGATATCTAAAAATCCTCTTCACTGCAATACATGTGATTCCTTTGGTGTCGCTTGAAATTGTGCCACTTTTCCATTTTCCTGCATTACATTTGGTCTGGATGTTGTCACATATAGTAAGCTACCAGTCACTGACTTGTATTTCCTATGGTCTGTAGACTTTGAGTCATCATCTTTTATCAACTTGCAACTTGTTTGCATAGGAGTGGTAACTGGTTTGCAATATTCCATTCTAAACCTCTTTAGCATTTCTCTGATATACTTAGCTTGAGAAATAAAAATTCCTTGGTTGATTTGACGTATCTGAAGACCCAGAAAGAAGGATAATTCTCCAAGTAATGACATTTCAAATTAATTTTGTATATCCTTTGCAAATTTATGTCTTAACCTATCATCATTACTTCCAAAAATAATATCATCAACATAAACTTCAATCAATAAAATACTATATCGAGTTACCTTGATGTAGAGGTTGCTATCTGCACTTCCTTTTCTGAACCCTGCCTACTGTATATATTTATCCAGTCTAGAGTACCATGCTCTAGGAGCCTGTTTTAGACCATACAAGGCCTTCTTCAATTTGCACATGTAATCTACGTTCTCTGACAACTGGAATCCTTTTGGTTTTTCGATGTAGACTTCTTCTTCAAGTTCCCCATTCATAAAAGTTGATTTCACATCCATCTGATACACTTTAATATTCTTGGAGCATGGATAAGCTAAAAGCAATCGGATTGCTTCCATTCTGGAAACTAGGGAAAATGTCTCTTCAAAGTCGATTACTTCAACCTATGTGTATCCTTTACATACCAATCTATCTTTTTTCCTTGTAACATGTCCATATTCATTCAATTTATTTATGAAAACCCACTTTGTGCCAATCACATTCATATTCTTTGGTCTTGGAACCAATTCCCAAGTGTCATTCTGCTCTATTTGATCCAATTCTTCATCCATGGCCTTATTCCATAATTCATCCTTGATAGCCTCTTCAAAAGTGTTTGGTTCAATCGTAGATAAGAGTGTTAGGTGCATTTGTTCTAGTGAATGGATTCTTCTTCTAGTCTCAACTCCTGCATCCTTGTTTCTGATAATATGATCTGAAGGATGATTCTTTTGTACTCGTTTGCTAGGTGTCTTTGGAGGCACTTGTTGAAATTTCTCTTCTACTTCTGTCTGATCTTCTTCATCTTCCTCTTCTACTTCTTCTTCATCTTTTTATTCTTCTTCATAAAGTTGTTCCACTAATTCATTTTCTTCTTCCTTTGATTCTCGTCCACCTGTTTCATCAATTGTTACATTTATACTTTCCATAACTTTGTTCAATCTAAGATTGTAACACTTGTATGCTTTCCTTGTACTTGAGTAACCAACAAGTACTCATTTGTCCACACGAGAGTCAAACTTTCCCATTCTGCCATCTTCTCTTTTGATGTAGCATTTGCTTCCAAATATTCTGAAGTGCTTCGCATTTGTTGGTCTTCCTTTCCATAGCTCGTAGGGAGTTTTGTCATTGTTATTTCTGAGCATTACTCTATTTTGAATGTGAACTGTTGTATGTACTACATGTGTCCAAAAAATATCTGTCAATTTGGAATCCATTAGCATTGTTCGAGCCATTGCATGTGTAATTAACATATATAATGTCCCTTTGTCTCTGAACTACTCTCTGAGCCAATCTATGAATCCATGCTCTCATCCACTATCATATATATGTCCAAACCTGCTAACTGTTCTTACAAATCCATCTCTATCCATACTTTCCAAGACTCTACTGCACAACTTTCCATAATGCTAACCCATTTATTACTATACTATCATGAAATCTTGACTACTACAACTATCAAATTGTACTTCTGCTAACTAACATCTCTGGATTTGTCTACTCAAAATCTGCAAGCTGCTTGAAGGATGGTTCTTTGGTCTGTCACAGCTATCGCACAGACTCCCCCTGTCTAATATTCATGTTACCTGGGATTCTCTAAGCTGGATGGCTAAGAAAAATTCTTGATCTGATGTGTATTCATCATCATCTCCATTGGTAGATTCATCATCTCTCTGAGCTATGACTTCTTTCTTCCTATCTGTGGATTCATCTTTCACTATAATGCCTGAAAGTACAATCTCTTGAACTTGTTCCTTATTTACATGTCCTTTTCTTTCAGTTATTTTCCAAACCTTTATGTATCTGACATCTTTCTTTTTCTCTGTAGAATTTTCTTCATCTTGTTTTATTGCCAATCTTGCGATCTCTGGTACCTGGTATTTGTTCACTTGTTCTTCATATTTTCTGGTCCATACTTTCTTATATATAATATTAGTGTTCTCTTTCATGGAAGTATTGATCATTCTTCTATAATCACTAGCTATGTGTCCATAGTTATGACATTTGTAACATTCAATGTTACGTGGGGCCACATAGGCATTTCTTGCTTGAACATTTTTATAATCCCTGCAATCTACAACCTTGTGTCCAAAATTAGTACAATAAAAACAATGACCATAAAAGAAATTTGCATACCTGGGAGTGAATGATCTTCTTTTTGGTGTTTTCCTTCTGAATTTCTTCCTTGACTAATCATTATCATGATTGAATCTTCTTTGTGGCTTGAAAATTGATGGTCTTCTTGAAGATATATCTTTAATAGTTTTCTTATATTCTGGTTGACCGTGATTCCTTCCTTTGAGTACTTCTACATAACTCTTTCTATTTTCTTCATTCTTCTTTTCTAGAAACCTAGAGTGCTTCTCTTCATTCTCTATAACTGATGTGGATGTTTCTGTCTCTTCAATGTTCTTGTTGAGATTGATAATTTTGCTTCTCAATGTGACAAATTCTTCTTCAATCTTCTCAACCTCTTCTTCTTTCTTCATTATCTAAGACTTCATGACTTCTTCTGTTCTTTTCACTTCTTCAAGCTAGATTTTTAATGTTATTATTTATTCTTCAAGTCCTTTCTCTTCTTGAACAAACTTTGCCTCAAGCTGGTTTAGATTGTTAGTTCTTTCCTTAAGATGATCTGTCAATATATTTTCTCTCATTTGTACTTCTTCCTTCTGTGCAGCTATGTTGGCTTCCAAATACTGCTTTTGATCTTTAAGATTTTCTTCAATCTTCTGGCTTCTTCTAGCTGAGTTCTTAAGTTCTTGATGACCTGTTGGGCTTCTTAAAAAGTGTGAGAACTTTCCTTTTGTTTCATCAATTCTTTCTTGGGTGTCTTGTTTTCTTCTCTTTCTTTTCTTAGTTCATCTAAAGCACTGATCAATTATTCTTCGTAATTGTCTTTTTTTTCAACTAGTTTTTCTGTCTCATTTCCTTCATGGCATTCTATTTCAATATGTTCGTGTTTTTTACAATTAAAGCAAAAAAACATACCTTTGTTTATTATGTACTCTTCATCTTCTGAATCTCTTTGACATGGTGAACATATTTCTTCTTGATATGTATCTGCATCTTCTATGGCATTTTCTGAATCTACGATGGGTGAAGAATATATATCATGTAACTTGTCCCAAAGTACATTGGTTGATGAACATTTACCAACATTTTCTCTTACCGGATTAGGTAATCCTTCCCAGATGAAATCCATTGCTATTTTTTTATTCTTCTTCAATTCCTTCTTGTCTGCATTCTTTTCCCTTTTTGAACTATCATATCATGTAACGACTAATAGCCAAATATAATACCCTTGTTCTTGTAAAAATATGTTCATCCTTCCACTCCATAGCTCATACTTTAAACCATTCTGACCATTAAACAATGGTACTCCATTCTCCGAATAATCCATGATCTCCTTCCAATGGTTAAATTGTTTCTTGAAGGAACCTACTCTGATACCAATTGTTGGATTACTGAGAGGGGGAGTGAATTAGTAATAGAGAAATTTAATCCTTTTTAACCACAAAATGCAAGTGTTATATCAATGTAGCATTATCATCCAATAGTTTCAGAGTAAATAAACCATGAAAAAATGAACAATCATACACATACACAATACACTAGTGTTTTTATGTGGAAACTCAAAGCAGGAGAAAAACACATAATTTTTTTTCTTATATGTCTTTAAGAATTACATTCATTGGAAGCACGAACTTACTTTGTTTTCCAGCTACAACTGGAAGGAGGCTCCAACCCCCTAGTTTCTTAGGCTACAACCTGAAGGAAGCTCCAACTCCCCAATTCTTTGGCTACAACCAGAAGGAGGCTACAATCCCCTATGTTCTATGGCTACAATCGAAAGGTGGCTACGACCACCTGTCCTTGCCCCATCCAACCACCCTGAAATAAAAGTAGAATGATGGAACCAATGTCACACTATCACTGTGAAATATACTGTTGTAAACCTATACCAATCAACCTGTACCATAAACAAGTGCATCAACCATGCACCAACCTGTACCTTAACCTGTAATTATCCTGTACCATAAACAAGTGCATCAAGCATGCACCAACCTATACCTCAACCTCAACCAAAAGCCATCATCAATTTCATCATCCAAATTTGATTTGTAACTCTGTAATAGACCTGGTGTATATAATCACATGCGTGCAAACCTTCCTTAACTTTAACAATAAGAGACTAGCATTTTCATCAAACTTTACTTTAGTCTCACATGACTAATTTTGTATTAGTCAACAACCCTAACTTTAAATAATCATAACTATGTACCTGTAATGAATAAATATCTAAAAATGGTACATAATGTTCTTCGGTGTCGTTTATGCAATTCCTCCAGATTTCACTACTTGGAACATCTCAAAAACGGAGTTCTAGAAAAAATGGCATACCTTGTTGAATTCTGGCTTATTCTAGAGAGCGAACTTGTAGAGTGTGCCCCACAAAGAATATTTGTTGTATGGATCTTAGAAAGCATCATCAAAAGAATTTATCCTCCCTTGAATTTCGACCTTCTTTACTTCACCTTCCCTCTGAAATTTGCCTTAGATATCCTTTGGTTACTTCAGTTACTTATAGATATTCAATATGCTCAAGTGTAATTTAAAAATGAGAGACCCTTGCCTCTTATTTATACCTTCATGTAGCTTCCTCAAGGGGTTACCTTCTAACCATTTTAACCCACTTTCCTTATTTTAGGGCTAACCCACTTCTAACCACTTGTCCACTTAGTAATTTATCCATTAACTTTATTATTTAAATAATTTCTTTTGTATCCACTTGACTTATAGTACACTCATCACTTCACTTTATTATTTAAATTACTTTCTAACCATCTTAACCCACTTTCCTTATTTTAGGGCTAACCTACTTCTAACCACTTGTCCACTTAGTAATTTCTCCATTAACTTTATTATTTAAATAATTTATTTTGTATCCACTTTGACTTATAGTACACTCATCACTTCACTTTATTATTTAAATAATTTATTCTTTGTAACCACTTTGACTACTTTGACCTTTTGGGGCTTCTAGATGACTCGTGAGGGTTCTCCAACTTCACATGGCCATAACTCTCTAACCATAAGGAGTTATGTGACATTCCACATACCACTGGAAATGGCATGACATGTACTATCCATCTAGAATAGTCTTTTCTGTAAATATATCAAAACACATACCATTATCCATCAAACAAACTTGGGTCCATTACCCAAACCTTTGTGCTACAAGAATTTCTTCAAGGGTTGACTTCAATGACAACCAACCCAATTAATAAACACCAATATAGATAGAAACTTTGAAAAATAATAGGTGCTACTGAATACAAAACTTGAAAACAACAAACATGGACTGTGCAATATGTACAAGGTACCACACAACCTTACGGCTCATGCAAGGTAGTAGTTTAGGTAGATCTCACTGCTAGGCTCTGACCAAGAGTCTCTTCAATAGTCAACCTGGAAAGTCTCCCAAAAGGGAAGAAAACACAAACTACAGTGTAAGTCTTCCCACGGTATGGAAATCATAGTCATGGATTCAAGGATAGCCTCATCTGAAGGAAATTCAAAATCCAAGAAATCACGTGAAGGAGGAGGGTCGACAGTCCCAAAGGGTGAAGCAAACTGACCATATTCCATAGGATGATGGAGGTTCGGGCTAGGACTGGCAGATCCTATCAGTGGGGAATCATAAGAATGAGGGCTTGAGGATCTATAAACATTGAGATCAGACTCAAAAGTACACTCAAGATCACTCGGACTAAGAGGGGGAAGCAAGGGCTCCCATGTCCCCTTTGGATAATGAAACTGATCAATTGTCGAGACCATGTCTCGAGAAGGAAAACATGATTGCATAGGTTCCTTCTTAGAAGCAATTGAACATCGAGGATAAGACGCCACATAATTTACCTATGGTGGGGTAGAGTCTACACGAACACTGGGAACATATAAAGGGTCATCCTAAACTAATGTCAAATTAGGATGGTGATTATCAAATTCCATCTGGTCAATAGTGGCAATGCTTCCATTGTGAGGGACATGCATCTCCCAAAAGAGCGTAGACACCAAAGCATTCATATCATATATATAATCACACCCGAGAAGCATATTGAAATCTAATGGGCCTTGCACCACTATAACATCGATAAGGATAGTCTTCCCACCTAACAAGATAGGAAACTGACGAAGAACCCCCAAATATTAACTAGGACATCTATCAAAATCCAAAAACTCATGTGAAGCAGACACAAGCTCTGGATAACCTAGATCTTGCCAAGCCAAAGAGGATAAAATACTTGCAGAGGCTCCTTCATCCACAATAGATCGGTAAAAAAAATTGAATTAACTTCAACCCTTATTTGAAAAGGTGTAGAAGAAGGAAGGCAAGGCTCAAAAAGTCCATTCCAAACAAAGGAAACCATCCTAGGGCTTGGAGGGGGTGTGCTCCAAGTGAGTGGAATGCCCCCTTGTTCTGAAACTACTGAACTAGAAATGCTAAAAACATAGTTGGTAGACACATCACTCCCTAAGAGAAGAGTGGGATCATCTGAAAATTGCATCAGCGTGACCACTTTGGTAGACTCGACACTCTCCAAGAGAAGAGTGGGATCATCCGAAGATTACATCGGCATGACCACTTTGGTAGAATCGATACTCTCTAGAAGAAGAGTGGGATCACCCGAAGATTGCATCAGCATGACCAATTTGGTAGACTTGACACTCTCCAAGAGAAGAGTGGGATTGTCTGAAGATTGCATCATCATGACCACTTCCTAAACCACAGGCTGAAAATACTATGAGAAAACATGGTATGAAGGTGCCTTACCCCCCAAAAGAGGAGTGGGATCGACTGAAGATTTCATTGGTAGGACTACTTCATCAACTAAAGAATAATAGGCTGTGAGGAAACCTCATAAGCCTCAGAATCAGAAGAGCTTGTATACAGGGACCACAATCTTTGTGCCTCTGGAAGGCCAGGGCATAAATGAGTAAGGTGATCTCCCTTGAAAATCTTACAAGGAAAATTAGGCTTACATCTTATCCATCTAGATTTATCAACAGAATCGATGCCCCCAACATGAATAATAATGGTTGGTTTCTTGTCCTCGACATGATTCGTAGAGGTTTTTGACAACTATCCAATATGACTAGCAGAGTTTGCTTGTTGACCTCTAGTATGACTCGCATGGACTAGATTTGTTCCCCCAACATGACTTGCAATGGTTGGTTTCACATCTCTAACATGATTAACAAAGGTTGGTGATGGGTCGATAACATGACTCGCAGATTCTACAGACCTATCACCAATATGACTAGCAGTGACTTGACTTTTTCCCCCATCATGCCTTAGAGAGGCTGGGTGTTGGTCTTCAACATGACTTGCAGAGCTTGAGGACCTATCTCCAACATGACTCGCAGAGGTTGGCAATTGAACTCCAGTATGACTTGCAGGGACCAGGTTTGCACCCCATCATGACTTGTAGAGGTTTGTTGTCGGTCTTCAACATGACTAGAAGAGCTTGGGGATATATCACCGACATGAATCACAGAGGTTGGTGATTTATTCTTCCTATTATTCCTCTTTCTATTTCGTTTAGACTTCTGGTTACTAGTAGCTAGACGTTCACTAGAGAAAGCAGAAGGAGTAGGAGAAAACATTGTTGATGAAGGAACATCAACATGATTCCCATGACATAGGGTGCTTAACTAAAAAGCGTCAAGAGCATTAGAGACATTTGGAATGGTACCAAACCAAATCGGTAGTCCCACATTCAACCCAAGAATGTACAATGTGGCCATCAAAGGGACCAACATTTCCAAATAAAGGAAAATCATAAGAATGCCCTTGTGAAGGGGTTCCTTGGTTTCTATCGTCGGTAACTTTTTCCATGAAGATCTTATGCACAGGTTCTTCCCTTACATGATCGTTCAAGTCCGTAAAAGTCTCACACACTGACTCTAGCAAACCAGTGGTATAAAAAAAATTCCTATAAAGAGGCGGCTCCACGTTTCTAAGAGGAAGACAGAAAATTCCTCATGATCGACGGAGTAGGAGGTCTACCACCTTAGTCAATAGACCCAAAACAATGACTGACTAACTCACTATGGAAAACTAGGGAGCACAAAGCACACCACTGAGAAGAAAATCCTAAAAAGATACAAACCAAATAAACCACCCTTTTGAATGCTTCCAACCCAGAGAGATGATGTCTTGATAGTCAAAAAGCATTCACAAACACTACTACATATGGGTGGATTATTCCACGAAATTTTTCCATGCTTCCACTAGTTTCATCTTTTTTTTAAACATGGCGGGATTTTCGTCGATATTGCCACAAAAGTTCGTCGCAATATCCACAAAAATCTTATTATAACCTAGTCGGGATTTTCATCGCTGTAGTGATGAACTTTCGTGGCAATAACGATGAAAATTTTTCCTATCTCATTGGTCGGTGTTAATGGCTAGTTGACTATTTGATCTATATATACGTGAATTTAAGAGACTCTGCGACACAATTGCTATAGTTGCGACACTGTTCTTGGATTTTGTTTGAGCTGTTTATTTTTTCCGTCACCCACCGATTGAACAAATGCAATTCTCGATCTACATAGCTCGGATTTTGAACTTGCAAGGTTAGTATGATATTTTTTATTGATGTACTCATTTAACCTGTAATTTTTTGTTCAAATGTCCAAATTTCATGTAGCTTGTTTTTTCCTTGATAATATATTATATGTGTAGTACAATATTTCATGTCTTTGGTTTTTGGATCTAGTTAGTATATTCTATGGAAAAGGGTATGTGGATTCCATAATATTCTAGGTTTATGGAATCCACATACCCTTTTCAGGACAAGGATTTGTCACTATGAACGAAAATGACAGGAAGCTTGGTCGGTTAAGAGCGACATTAGAGGTGAGGGGTGATGGAAAATGTTATTGCCCTTGCTATGATTGCAGAGGCTTGGAAAAAATAATATTTTTAATAACAACATCCCAAAGACATTGTAGGGAGAAGGGGCACACCGAAGGGGGTTATGAATATCGTCCCTTGGTAAGAGGATTCAATATTTAATGTATTCCCTGTAATAATCAGTAGGTCATGAATTTTACTAATATTTCTTATTGGGATTTTTATATTTTCTATACACTCTAACTTTTCTACGTTGTTTTTAAATATATAGACAATTCCCCCAAAATGTTGACCTCCAGAGAGTTATTTGCCAAGTACTAGCATAAATACTACTTTATAGGGAGATGAACTTCGAGATCAGAATATTGAAGTTGTTGATCAAGTTATTAATGATGATATGGATGGAGATAACATTAGTGATTCAAACCAGGAAGATGAGATACATAGATTGATCCAAGACACATTTGTTCCAATGGATGAGGACAACTAGGATGATAGTCATGATGTTGATCCTCTACTCGAGAAGTCACGTCAACCTCTTTATGAAGGCTCAACAACAAATCTTTTATTTGCTATATTTTTGTTGGTGAACCTGAAGGTTTTGAATGGTTTATCAAACACATGTCTCACACAGATACTAAGGTATTTAATTTGTTAATTATTTATGCCTGCATTTTCACAAATACTTAAAAGGTTCAATTTTTTCCTATATTGTTATTGTTTTCTATTTTTGTAGATTGTTTACATTGACTTACATTGACTACATATTGTTTTATATTATTGTTTACATTGACTTATTGTTTATAATTTTGTAGACTGTTAGCTGAAGTTCTATTACCGATGTCAAATATTTTGCCACACACATATCGAGAAATATCCGTGATTATGAAAGAAATTGGAATGGACTATCAGGCTATTGATGCATGTCCTAATGATCATATCATATATTATGGACAATATGCATTAGAAAATGAATGCCCACAATGTCAAATAAGTAGATATCGAACTGAGAAAGCCTCAAAGAAGGTGCCTTGCAAAGTTCTTCGTTATATTATGATAATTCCATGTTTCCAGCAGTTGTTCAGATGCCAAAGTATAGCATAGTTTATGGATTCCCATGCAAAGAACATAAGTCGAGACAATGTTCTTCGAATTCCTATAGATGGTTCTGCATTTGAACTACATCGAAGAAAAGTGGCCAATTTTTAAAGAAGAACCTCGTAATGTTAGACTTTCGTTGGCAGCTAATGGTGTCAATCCATTTGGAGAGCTTCGTTCTGCATACTTAGTGTGGCTTGTTTTTGTTATAAACAATAACATTCCTCCTTGGATGTTGATCAAGAGAGAGCACACAATGTTGGCAATGATTGTTCCAGGTATTTAATTATCTTTTATTTGCTTTAAAGTATGAAAAAATATTTCATTTCTTTGTTTCGTGCATGGTAATTATTTCTTTTATATATAATGACATCTAGATAA
>ML780100.1:232349-248513 GCA_009831015.1 Picea engelmannii
ATAGATATAGATATAGATATAGATATAGATATAGATATAGATATAGATATAGATATAGATATAGATATAGATATAGATATAGATGTCATAAGCATGTAAACATAAGTAGCATCACATCAAAATCACATCAAGAACACAATACACTAGTATTTACGTGGAAACCCAAATGGGAGAAAACCACACAATGCTTTCTTATATATATAAAGAATTCATTCATAGGAAGCACCAACTTCCAAATTCTCCAGCTAAAACTGGAAGGAGGATACAACTCCCTATTTATAGGCTCCAACCTAAAGGAAACTACAACTCCCTAAATACTCTAGCTCCAACCAGAAGGAGGCTACAACCCCCTAGGTTCTTTGGCTCCAACTGGAAGGTGGCTACAACCACCTAGTTCTCAGGCTTCAACCTAAAGGAATATCCAACTCCTTGGTTCTCCGAATCAAACTGGAAGGAGGCTACAACCCCCTTTCCTTGCACTGTATTGCCTCCCTAAAATATAAGTGTAGACAAATTGTCACTACCACAATCACTTCCACTGTTACTGTAACCTGTCTACCTGTCACTGTATCCAACTTGTCACTGCATCCAACTTGTTGAACCTGTCACTGTCACCGATACTCAACCAGATCCTCTCATATGGATCATACACCAATGAAACCTCTCAACTAGATGTCCAACATCACCAACACATATCTCTACCATCATGTACCTAGATCACTGATTTGAAAATAGGGGGCTAACTTGTTTTTCTATGCAATCACCCTCTACTCCATTAAAATAAACTTTTCAGGACCTTGCTCAATGTCTTAGTTATGCAAGATAAATTATGTGCCAAGTTTATGCATCTTCTTTTAAATGTTCATGTGTGAGGAAATTTTCTTTTAAAGTGGTTAAATATGTTTTTTAAATAAATACACAGCAAACACAACTTGCAACAAATAAACCATCAAACTCACAACAATAACAAGATGATAAAGGAGTTCACCCCCAACTGGGCTACATCTCCTTGAGCCTCCATCAATGGACTAGGCTCTCTGGGATTAGTTTGTCAAATATTCTTTTACAAGTTGTTTCTCAACTCAAATGGAAATACTGACTGTACCATTGGGTTCAGAATACATAAAAACCCTAGAAATGACTAATAGAACTCTGAAAACGGATCTTGGCTCATCTGGGCATGACCTCTTCTACATGTGGCCTTGAGATTCCCTGTGGAAAAAACACCTGTAAAAGTCCTCAAATGTATCTGAAACCTATCCCAATGTGTTCAGAGCATAATAATTAGCCAAAAATGACTATTCAATCACAGAAAATAGACTTGGGCTCATATGAGCATGGTCTCAATCAATGAGGGCTTCAAGCTCCCTGGAGCTCTCTGAAACTTGAATGGTGAAAAACCTACAAAAGAAGTCTTCAATTGCCCTTGAAAACTGTGCCAATGGATTTAGAACGTCCAAAAACCCCTAGATAGGCTTTTTCGGCACCTCATTTGGCCAAAAAATGAAGAAGTTAGGCCTACTTCCATTTTCCTCCTTCAAGCTTGTTGTCTCTGGTTCACCAAAACGCACCTCTATACGTCCAACCTAGCTCACACACTCAATCTCATGCTAAAACCTAGCACTGGGCGCAACCTCAAAATGGTGCGAACTGTAGGATGGTTAGGGTGTGCCTAGCCCCTAACCGTCAAGCCATGGACATATGGGTCATATGACCTCATTCTAGTGCAAAGATAAGCACCCGTTCCAAGGTTGAACCTGGGTGTGACATGTGGTGGTGCATAAAACATAACCGTTTGAAAACAAAACCGTGTGCAAACCTCCATGTGTAGAACGGTCACATGGGCACGTATAAAACTGGGGGTTTGACTCCATTTGAATTGCGTGCATGCGATGGTTATATGGGGAGCCACATGTGACTAGGGGCCAGGGCTTAGCCCCGGCCCAGATCGCACCCAAACCTTAACACAAACCAAATTCAAATATAAATGAAACCATTTGTTTAACAAGGACCACTGTGTGGGCTAGTGGTAGCCCACACATTGCCAAAGCATTGAACCTTGGGGGAGGTATGGGGTTTGATCCCCATGGACTCCATAAACTTTTAAACCAACAACCATTACCAAAAAAATGGGGTGCCACGTGGCAGCCCACGCCTGGGCCACGTGGCACCAAACCATTGGACAAAAAGATGCCACATGTCTCATCATGATTCGCCCAACTGTCAACTCAGCATTGACACATCATCAACTGCCACCTCAGTGTATGGACATATCATGTCACATGTATGGCCTCTACCACATCAGCTATATGACCCTGTCACGTCAGCATCCGTACGGACTGTACAGTCAGCACATTTGTTTTTTTACCTGTTTGATGATTTGAACAAAATGCGATATCTCACTCATCCAACATCCATTTGAACCCAAACAAGTTGCGTTGGGTTCGTGACGACGAGGCCTACGGACCCGTTCGTTTTGTGGCAATTATGAGAACTTTGATTTTTCAGCTAAATTTTGACCCCTGGTCTAGATTCTGATCACGCCTTTCCACTAAAAGGATTTTGGACCAACAAAAGCTTATGATTATCTACCTGAACTTCAATACTCTTCTTCTTCCAAGTTCTATCAATTGATTCTACTTGAAAAGTCTTTTTGATAATCACCTGGATACCTTGACATGCCTTGGAATGTAACCGACTATGTCCCTCAACCACTGTCCTCTAGCTGTTGCTAACCCACTATTATTTTTGTGCTTGGAAGACTGTCAGCCTTCCCACTGAGAATCAAGTCCCTCTTGTGAACTCTTTGGCGTCAAAACAATCCGCTCTACAATGGCTACAAAAAATTTCCTGCGACATCTTGTCACAAACCAAGAAAACCATCAATCCTGAAAACAAATTTATACAAGACTGAAAATGATGCCAACAAAGTCTTTTTTCTCTTCAATAAAACGGTCTCATATTGTACTTCATCAAAGCACATGGTTTTTTCCTGCATCTTGGTGTACTCAAAATCGACTTACAAGCCAACAACACCATCGTCTAGACATAAGACGAAAAACATGATCGACACAACATAGTTGTCAAGACAATATCAACACAAGTCGAGACTCATTTGAAACATATCGACCTTCCCAAAATGACAAGTCGACATTCATGATACACAATCATGTTACAATCATGAGTCATTCATGATGAACTATCACCAAGTTCATTGTTTACACACACACAAAAACACATGCATGTGCATAGTTCTTCAACTCTCCTTCAAGTACAAACATAAGTACATAAACCCAAAACACGTGGATACATAAGAGCTGGATATGAAAAAGATATATGGCTGTAACAAGTGAGCATCATACCCCTCTTTTACACCCTCCTGGCGAAGTTGTGCAACAAACAAGAATGCCTTCAAACGAATTGCATTCACATGCAACTTGCATCATACAAGTTGTGATAAACTGCTGCAACTTGTCATGATTTCAACATAAATGAATACATAAGGCTGAAATGTGCATCTACAATAGAAAAATGCAAGCCTTACTTGCTCAATAAATCTAACCATTTCTTACCAAGCCAACTCAATGGTGAATTTTTCTGCTGAAAATCGTCCTCTTGTGAATCATCTTGACTCACATCAATGATGGAATCTCCTCTTCCATTCTTGCTAAACTCTTTATCCATCTACTTCTTGTGTTGTGGATAAGTGGTAGGATGCAATGTCCAACATTGTTCAATGAGATGACCCCTCTTCTGACAATGAGTGCAAATCTTTTGCATCCTCTTTTCAAGTTGTCTTTGCTTGTAAAGTTTCCTAAAAGTGGTCAATCTTTTCCAACTTTTTGAAACATGATGGTTATATAAACCACAATATGTACATGGACTTTTTCTCCCATTTTTACATGCAAATTTATCATGCTTAACATAATCAAAAGCAACTGAATGATAGGTAGAAATATACCTTGAACATTCACCTTTATCTCCTTCTTGAGGAGGTGAATTTGAAGAGTTACAAGCTCTCCTTTGAATACCAACAACAATATTCTTGTCTTCATCGTTGTCACAACTCTCTTGTTTCATACATTTGCATTCATTTTGAACACATACTTTGCATGCTTGAGGGATTGAACTTGAAACAAAATTTGTTCTTGGAACTTTTCCCCTTGTCTCCTGAACTTTGGAATTTGCTCCATCTCTTTGTTCATATCCAAGACCACAATACTTGGGCCTCTCTTCAACAACAATAGGTTCAACAATGCCTTGTGCATGCTTTCCTAACCCTCTACCTTCATAGCCCATTTTTAACAATAACTTGGACCCTATTCCTTTAGTGTGATTTTCAAAAACACCAAAGCATTCATCTTGAGAGGAATTTGAAGATAAACTAACATTACATACCTCATGTTCATGCATGTACTTGGTAAGGGTCTCCTTTTCCTCATGGAGTTGAGTCTCCTTCTCGTGCAACTTTTCAAGAAGCTGGTGCTTCTCCTCCTTCATCGCCATCAACTGCTCTTGAAGGGAAATGCTCTCTTCTCTATATTCCCACAACTCTTGTACCATATCTCTCATGGTTACAAACTCCTTCAACATCTCTTTGTCAAAGAACTTGGATAATGAAGATGTATGAGAACTATCAATGTTTGAATCTTCCTCCATCCTTGCAAGATATCAAACTTCAACACAAAACTTGCACAAATACCAATAGCTAAATCTCTAGCTATCAATGGTAATCACATGAGCAAAACAAACTAAGCTTTGATACCACCTGATCTGAAAATAGGGGGATAGCTTGTTTTTCTATGCAAGCACCCTCTACTCCATTAAAATAAACTTTTCAGGAACTTGTTCAATGTCTTAGTTATGCAAGATAAATTATGTGCCAAGTTTATGCATCTTCTTTTAAATGTTCATGTGTGAGGAAATTTTCTTTTAAAATGGTTAAATATGTGTTTTAAATAAATACACAACAAACACAACTTGCAGCAAATAAACCATCAAACTCACAACAATAACAAGATGATAAAGGAGTTCACCCTCAACTAGGCTACATCTCCTTGAGCCTCCATCAATGGACTAGGCTCTCTGGGATTAGTTAGTCAAAGATTCTTTTACAAGCTTCTGCTCAACTCCAATGGAAATACTGATTGTACCATTGGGTTCAGAATACATAAAAACCCCAGAAATGACTAACAGAACTCTAAAAACAGATCTTGGCTCATCCGGGCATGACCTCTTCTTCATGTGGCCTTGAGCTTCCCTGAGATTCCTTGTGGAAACAACACCTGTAAAATTTCTCAAATGGATCTGAAACCTATCCTAATGTGTTCAGAGCATAATAATTAGCCAAAAATGACTATTCAATCACAGAAAATAGACTTGGGCTCATCTGAGCATGGCCTCAATCAATGAGGGCTTCAAGCTCCCTGGAGCTCTTTGAAACTTCAATGGTGAAAAACCTGCAAAAGAAGTCTTCAAATGCCCTTGAAAACTGTGCCGATGGATTCAAAACGTCCAAAAACCCCTAGCTGGGATTTTTTGGCACCTCATTTGGCCAAAAAATGAAGAAGTTAGGCATCCTGCCATTTTCCTCCTTCAAGCTTGTTGTCTCTGGTTCGTGAAAATGCACCTCTGTACGTCCAACCTAGCTCATGCGCTCAATTTCATGCTAAAACCTAGCATTGGGCACAACCGCAAAATGGTGTGAACTGTAGGACGGTTAGGGCGTGCCTAGCCCCTAACCGTCAAGCCGTGGACATATGGGCCATATGACCTCATTCTAGCGCAAAGATAAGCACCCATTCCAAGGTTGAACCTGGGCGTGACATGTGGCAGCGCATAAAACTTAACCATTTGAAAACAAAACCGTGTGCAAACCTCCATGTGTAGAACGATCACATGGGCGCGTATAAAACCAGGGGCTTGAGTCCGTTTGAATTGCGCATGCGCGATGGTTATATGGGGAGCCACATGTGACTGGGGGCTGGGGCTTAGCCCCAGCCCAGATTGCGCCCAAACCTTAATACAAACCAAATTCAAATATAAGTGAAACTGTTTATTTAACAAGGACCACCGTGTGGGCTAGTGGTAGCCCACACATTGCCAAAGCATTGAACCTTGGGGGAGGTCTGGGGTTCGATCCCCATGGACTCCATAAAATTTTAAACCAACAACCATTACCAAAAAAATAGGGTGCCACATGGCAACCCACGCCTGGGCCACGTGGCACCAAACCATTGGACAAAAATATGCCACGTGTCTCATCATGATTCACCCAACTGTCAACACAACATTGACACATCATAAACTTCCACCTCAGCATACAGACATACCACGTGCGATGTACGACCTCTTCCACGTCAGCTATACGGCCCTGCCACGTCAGCATCCGTACGGGCTGTACAATCAGCACATTTTTTTTTACTTGTTTGATGATTTGAACAGAACACGTTATCTCACTCATCCGACGTCCGTTTGAACCCAAACAAGTTGTGTTGGGTTCATGATGACGAGGTCTACACACCTATTGATTTTGAGGCAATTCCAAGAACCTTGATTTTTCGGCTAAATTTTGACCCCTGGTCCAGATTCTGATCAATCACCAACATACGATCACAAGATATGTGTCTCAACCAACTACCAACCTATACCATGCACCATGAATCGACCTATTCCATAACCTAAACAAGTGCATCAACCATTTACCAACACCTATACGAAACCGTGCATCAACCATGCACCTCAACTTGTACCAAACCGTGCATCAACCATGCACCTCAACTTGTACCAAACCATGCATCAACCATGCACCTCAACACCATACCATGTGCCAACCATGCACAAAAACCATGTACATCAATCATCAACACCATATCATGTACCAATCATGTACCATACCATGTGCCAACCATGCACATCAATCATCAACACCATACCATGTACCAATCTTGTACCATACCATGTATCAACCATGCACCATAACAAGTGTCTCAACCATATACCATATCATGTATCATACACCATATGTCAATAAACCAAGATATGAACCAACAATGTATCTCACCAATTAGACCTCAACCAACATGTACCATGCATCCAATGATGTGCCTCAAGTCATAAACCAAAGCTCAAAAACACATGCCTCAAGCATGCTCCTCAATATCACCAAGATGCAACCTCATAACACAATATACCAAGCCTCAAGTATGCACCATATAATGTAACCAAACCATACACCAAGATAGCCAGTGATGCTTCTAATGAATGTACCATAACATCACCAAGATGTACCATATCACATACTATCATTACCATGCATGTACCATAACACCATAACCATAACCCTTAAGACTTACCTTTGGTCTTGTAGTGGACATGTTGTATTGTAAACTAACTTGTAACTCTTCCATGGTCCTCAACAACATGTTACCAACATCTCTTCACAACCTTTCACAAGTCCTTTTACATATATGTGACTTGCTCTTCTACAGCCCACGGATATATGTTCTTTCTTCCACTCCAGCCCACGTATAATTGCATTCTTCTAAGATGCAACTCATGGACACCTCATAAACTAGGGTTACTTAATCTTGTTGTAACTCCTAGACTTTCATCTTCGGCCTTCCTTCATAACCTCAAAAAAATGTCGTCACAAACTTGTCAAAATATCACTATACTAGACCATAACATTCACAAGATAGATATTCAATTGTAAGTGTGTGAATGTACTTATGAGAGACTCCTTGAGGTGTTTATATACTTTTTCATAGTAACTTCTCTCCTTACTTTAGGTATTTCTTGTTGCAACCATTTTCCCTTTGAGAAATACTTGTAACCAACTAGAGAAAGACTTGTAACCAACTAGGGGCTTCTTGATCACTCCTCAGGGATTCCAACTTCACAAGGCCATATCTCCCTAATTGTAAGGAACCACGTGGAATTCCACATATCACCAGAAACTTCACGAAAAGTAATATCCATCTATGAGTTTCTAACCTGCAATTTCACTGCCCTTCATTTTCATATTCCTCAACCAACTTTGGGTCCCATAACCACACCTCCGGGGCTACATGTAGACTAAATCAAATGTACCCAACTAACTCAGCATCAGTCTCGATCATACAAATTTCAATCAACTTTCTAGCATCTCTGGACTTCTCCACGGGTTGACATCAATCTCTAAGGGTTCAAATCAATCTCCAAGATTACTCTCCAAGGGTTGACATCAATGACAACCAACTGTCCAACAATCTCCCCCTTTGGAATTGATGGAAACACCAACATTGATGGAAACACTCATGCTCATGCTCCCCATGTGATCATAGCTCCTCATAAATATTTCTATCTCTCCCCCTTTTACATCAATGGAAAAGGGCATCTCCCCTTGGGGCTTCTCCCCCTCTCTTCATGCCTTTGTTCTTTCTCTTCATCTTTGACCAAAGGTTAACTCCCCCTATTGGTATGACTCCTCCTAATACTATACCTTCTCTAACCAATCATAGGAAAAATAATAGCTTCCCTTGTGGGTATGTCTCCCCCTATATACATGTTATTGATATTCCTTTCTGGATCTCTCTCTCTCTCTTTGATGATCTGTAAGATGTAGAAATAATTGTGAAATGTTTCCTTTACTCTGTTTCAATGCTACTTATTTTATATTGGTGCTTCCTCATGTAATTCAATGATATATACAAAAAGAATTCAAAAATTGATTTCTTCAATCACTTGTCATGTGCACTTGACCATGTTGTCAAATGATTTCGTTCTAATGATATAGCTTTTGTTGACAATTTCTCTTTCCTTGTTCTTTATTGCTTTCCTTTTTGTGACCAACTAATTCCAACTGATTCCAATTGTAAATATGTTGTTATGCATCTCGCAAATCCATCTCTGTCCACATGTCACAAACTGTCCACAACACTTCTAATCAACTATCCACAATGCTAACCCTTCCATCAATGTACTATTTTGAAGGCTTCACCTGAATATACTACAACTGATCATCACATGTTCCTGTTTATAATACTGAATAAAATATGTCCACTGATCTTATCTATATGCTCATCAAACTCTCCATGTTTGGAACAACATGTATTAAAGATATCCATGTGCAATACAATCATAAACTTATGCCTGTGTAACTACTAATTGACACCTCTGTGGGAACACTACTTCTCAATCGATAAAACTGTTACTCTGTACTTTTGTTATCTAACTCCTATGAATATGTCTCTAGAACCGTTGCTTGAAGGATGATTCTCTGATTTGTCTCTTCTACTGTACTAAATTCCCTTGTTTAACATACATATTTATTGGGAGTCTCCAAGTCGGATGGCTCAGAAAAATACCTGCTCTAATGTGGAGTAATCTTCCTCTTCATCTGTGGACGTGTTAAAAGAAAAATATATTCATTCTGATGGATACAACCTATCCGGATGTGAATCTGGTTAAAACCTCTTTGATAGCTCAACACGAGGCAAAGACTACCCCCACCTCAGATGGTCCTTCACCTGAGGTGGTAATGAAGGGGAAAAAAGAGAGGTGAAAGACTTACGAGAAGTCTTTCTTAAGACCACCCAACCTGGGTGTTGTCCTCCCTCAGCTTCCTAGATGGCCAAAATGGCCTGGGGGGTGAAAATTATGAACAATGGGATGAAACTAAGATTTCTAATTTTTAGGACAACAAACTAAACAAAGCAAACAACAAGTTGTTCACTCCCTTAAAGCCTTGGAAAATGGCCCAGAATGGGTTCTCGGGATAAATCAGGGTCCTGGACAATATACCAATGGATGCCTCAAGTGAAAGAGTGAAACAACAAGGGTGAAACGTGAGTTAAAAAGCTATAGCCAAGTCTTTTCAAATGGTTTTAAATTGCGAACAACAAGTTTTTCAAAGATTTTAAGCTAGGGAAACAAGCCCATAATGGCTTGATACCCCCTGGGGTGACCCGGGAAGTGATCCCAGAAGATTGTCAAATAAAAAATGGGGTTGTAAATGAAAATGGACAACCTTTTTTTACGAGCTATTACAACTATGTTTGGGAGAATATTTACAACTGCAATTTCGGTTCATGGATGAAGGGTGGACTGACAAAAGGTTTGACTTTAAATGTACTTGATTGGTGAATTTTTAGTTATTAACACATGCCTTGGCCACCACACTATTCTATAGGTTATCATGATCAAGAAAACACATCCCATAACTGTGCCAAACAATATAAGAAGAGTAGTCTTAGAAGACCATGGTGGTTAGGTTGAAGAGGGCCCCATGCAGTTTAGATGAGAAAGGATTAGCCACTTCTCGGCAGTAGCACTTTCGGGCTCTTAAATCTACTTGGATGGAAGAAGGATACTTATGAAAAGGAGGAGTCCCAAGACCCCCCTAAAGGGAGTTTTAGTTGAGCTTACTCAAGCAAAGTAGTATTCCAACCAAGCTGAGTTATTCAACTCCTTGACTGTGTGGTACTAAGGAAACACCACTCGATTTATACTAACTAGACAACTTCTAAGGGGCTCCTGATGAAGACTCCCTGGCTTTGACACTTATTATTCTATGAAATTGAAATTGCTTGAAATAAAGAAGCAGACCATCCATGTGGCGAGGTCACGACTTACTTTCACAAGTGTGCCTCCTGGCCAATGAATTGAAATCTATCTAAAACTTTATACAAAAATACAACTAAATAAGTATGTGACATATATGTCATGGATAAATAATATGTGCATGTATATAACTAAATAGTATTGTTTTTGTTTTGAGTGTATGGGGTGGACCCCTGCTTTGTTTTCAAGTGTTTTTGCGGTTTTTTGAGTGTTTTTAGCTTACTAATTTTTTCATGGCCCCTTTAGGGGCAGCCACCTGTAGATTAGTGTATGAAAAAATATACAATGAAATGATGACAAAATCAACTAATTTACAAGTAAACAATTATACCATTCAACCCAAAGGAATAGGTTGAGGCTCTTTGCGAGCGGCAAGGCCGCCACGTGCATGAAATCCCCAATTGATTCTTTGTATGGGGATTGGAATTTTACTTATCTGAATTTGAAGTAGTGATGGTTATTTATGAAAGTACAAATCAGATTTTTATAAACATAAATTTACAAGTAAACTACTCAAACTATGTACACAAGAAAAACATATCAACATGGGTATATGTGCCAAATTTTTTAGAAAGAGTGTTAGTGAATATAAGGTGAATATGAGAGTGATTGGGTGGGTTTACCGATTAAATTTGATGTTTTTCTTCACTGTCTTGTTGGCCCCTTTTCCTCAAACAGGTCTTTAGATGGTCCCCAACTAGATGCAAAATAGGTGACTAGATTGTATCCTTGCAGGAAAACAATGAAATTTTAGTGTTTATATATGAAAAAACTGAAATAAATGAAACAAAAATTTATACATAAAAGATAGATGACAACCAACTAAGATGGTTTTCCATGGGGGGGAATTGACCAAAATGGTCAATTTTCCTGTTTGGGACAACAAGGCCAATAGGAGGAAAACATAACAAAAATGTACATGAACTAAATAAGGAAGCAAACAAGTATGAATAGCCAACTAAGAAGATTATTTAAGGGTTGTCATAAGGGGCCAGAGGACTCCCATCCACTAGATAAGGTTGAAAACAACTAAATACTTTAGAAAATATGCACTAAAACAGATCAAACAAGTTAAACAAAGTTGTTAGAAAATAAAATCAAGTAAGTTAAACCGAAGGAAGAAACAACAAACACCTAGCTAACCAATCCCTCCTGGAGACAGATAACATAACAAGTATTTACTTCTACCCCTCAACCCTTAACCAACAAGTGTCATGTCCAACAACTAAAATTTAACAAGTATCACACACACAAAGAGTCTTGGAAAATTTCAGCAGAGATTTGTTACTATATTCATCCTCCATTTTTACAATTCCAACTGTCTTATTTATAAAGGAGAGGTTAAGGATTAGGGTTAGGTCACAAGACACTTGTCACTTTTGGAAAAGTGACAAGTGGACCAACCCTAAAGTGCTTTTGTCTTTTTACCAAAAAGTAAACTTATCCTAAAAAGGGAATCTTATCCAAAAGGGATCAAATCAAATCTGATTTGACCTCTTAATTACAATGTATACATGCCAAAAACAAAATTATGCGAGACCAAACTATTACAAAAAGACACTTTTCATAAAATGACAAAATTAATATTCCACATCATCATTTGACTTGAAATTTGTGCCATCCCAAAGACCCTTTGATTGCTTCCATGTTTTTCATCTATAGATGAGGTGATTTAGGACAGTTCCCGACCATCCATGGCTATCAGATTCACCGGGATGAAGCCCCAAGGTGTGGGGAAATTGAAGAGTTGCTTAGGAGGGCAAGGGGAATTTGGGATTTGGTCATTGTATGTAAGGAAATGATTGTTGTTCATGCACTTTTCAGACCTAATTATACCCCCCCTTTTCTTCCTATAAGTTTCCCTGTGAGCTTACCTAAGAATGGCTTTGATTTGGGTGGGTTTCGGTGAGGGGACCCCCTGCGTTTGAACCTTGAGAGGATTTTCCCCTATACAAAACAACCAAAAAAATGTTTTTCATTGTACCCATGTTATATCTCTATTATCTACCTTTCCTCTTCCTTTCGTTTGGCACAAATCCGACTCTGGATGAGCAAGATATGGCCCCAGAAAGATACACGAGAAGGAGCCGTTCGAGAGACTGATCAGGGAAAATATTGAAATTGGGGAAAAATTATGGGATTGACACCATAATTGATAGATTGTTATAGGCCTCCATACCCGTAGCTGAAATGGGTTTTCCTCATCAGGCCCAATTTGGCCTCGGAGGCCCCCAATTATACCCCCTTTTGGCGTGTGCCTTTTGGGCCAATAATGAGTCCATGTCGCTCTGGGACATGCCATTGAAATTTTGGGCTGAATTTGCAGAGGAGAATGCCATGGATGCATTCTTGACTTCTCCCAGTCGTTTTGACTATTCATAGGAAAAAATATGCCTCTGTATGGCAAATTTATGCAATTAAAAGGGCTAGTGACCTTGGGGGGGGCATTTCAATTTTTAATATATAGTTTAGATATATAAATAAAATTTATTTAAAAAGAAAATATTTTTATTATAAATTTAAACAAAATTTTATTTTTGATATATATACAATATATATTATATATATATATATATATAATAAAATAAAACTAAATCTAAAAATTTAAAACTAAATTAAATTACATATATAAGATTTATATAATAAAATTAAAATTTAATTTTAACTAAATAAAAACCACACAAAAAGGGAAGGTCTGTGCGGTGGTGGGAGGAGCGGAGGTGGTGGGTTTTGGGGTAAGGTGAGTGAGGAGGAGGGGAATGGGAGAGAGGGAAGGTGTTGGGAGGGAGTGGTGGTCTCGTTGCACGTAGGTGGAGGTGGAAGTGGGTAATGGAGGAGGGGATGGTGGATATGTGCATAGGTACGAAGGATATGGGAGAAGGGGAGACCATGGGGTGGTGGTGGATGGGTGTTGTGCGTAGGTGGAGGGTGATGGAAGGAGTGCGCAAGATGGAGGTGGGGGGTGGAGGAGCTACTCGCGAGAGGAGGAAATAGGGGGGAGCAGGACTGTATGCGCAGGGAGAGGAGGTGGGGAAGGGGATGGACTACGTGTGGGAAGAGGGAGGATTTGTAGGTGCATGTTGGGAGGAGGAGGTGGTCGTGGAACCCTAGTGGTGGATGGGTGGCCGACCACCCAAAAATTATTTTTTTATTTTTTTCAAATTTTTGGTTTTTAACTATAGGAAAAGAGGACATGAGGTCTTGGATTCAAACCCCCTCCCCTCCTCTTTGATTTCTTCAACAGTTTCTAGGTTTTTTCAGCAGAGGAAAAGGGAGGGGGTTGGGTTTCAAAGCGCATGCCTTGAAAATGGCCATGCATAGGCCTGCATACTCAACCAAACTCATAAATTTAATTCTCTAAAGGGGCATTGGAGGCTTGGGCCTGGTGCCCAAGAGGGGTTTGAATCCCCTCCCCTTTGAATTTGTGCACATGAAAATAAACCAAATTCACACCAGCCAACAAAAAAGAACCAACAACCAATTTCACATCTGAACCGGGAAAAAAGAAACCATTCTGAAGGCAGAAACAACATTTTTCCATGCAAAAAATCCACCATAACCAACAAGTTTTTTTTTTTTGAATTGGGACTAATGGGGGGCTACCTAGATGAGGGTTTGTGCATGGTTATGGATGGATTCCCAATGAATACCTACAACTACTATCAGGAAGCCTTCCTCTTCCATTGAATACTTGTTGTATTTTGGCCAAAATGCCAAAATGACTTGAGAGAGGGGAGAGGGAGGGTTTTGTATTTTTTAATTTTTTTTTAAATCTAATTTCCCCAATATTTCATGAGGGAGGTTGCATGTACTCCTCTTGATTTTCTACAATTTCTGATTTTTTGTAATTTTTCCCACTATTTTCTTACTATTCCTCGAAAATTGTGCCAAATAAAAGTTTGACACTGACTTTGACTTTGACCTTGTTGTTGTTGACTTAGCCCCAAAAAGGTTTCCAGATGAGACAGACTTGGAATTGGACACTGAGCACATCATTGGAAAGGTCTTGATGATCCCGTCAAGAATATGTGATCACCAATTTGAAATAATGCCACATCACCCCTAAATTTTGGCCAAGAAAAGTTGTCGCTTAAAACCCCTGACTTGCTGGTGGGCCCACATGACACCCAATCTTGCGAAAGGCGCCATATCACCATACGATATCCAATAGAGGAAAATGAAGTACCGTCGGAAATTTATCGATGAATAATTCAATGAGATGGACATATATTTGTGTTTTGGGGTCATTAATGGTTTTTTTATCTATCTTAAAACCCCACTATTCGAATTGATTGCCCCCCTTTGCCCGAAATAGTTGACAAACGTGTGACAGCTCTAACCAGGCCATCCGAGGTCGGAATGAGGAAAATGAGGAGCCGCTGGAAAGGTATTTGAGTCCATTATAGAGTGGAATATTTGAATCTCTGATTTAAAACTCTTCACCAACAATTTTTAAACCTCGAAGCATTGCAACCAATCTGGTGTCCAAAAGTGGTCATGAACTTGCAAAGGATCGTTCTTACCAACCGGGGGTTGAAACCAAGCACGAGATATACCATTGGAAAGGTATAGCACTTTCCTACACTGTATATGGGTTTTAGTTTCCTTTTAAAACATAAATATGAACCGAATCATACCAGGAATTCACAGGTATTGGTTTTGGCCATTCGGGTGACGCTGACTTTGCGTCCTCCGTAGGGGGCTCATACGGACTCAGAATCGGGCACATGATAGCCCGTTGGAATATTTTCATGATCCCTACAATATGGAATAATTTCATTTCCCAAAAAAGGACTAGAATGCATTTTATTCTTTGCAAAAGGACCCATTCCACATGGGACTCGCCTAGTGACAGGTGAAAGGGACCAACAATAAAATTTTCAAAAAATACGTGCTTGGCTTATAAAATATGAACTGAACAGTATTTACATGAGGCATTATGATGTGTTAGGGTTTCAAAACTAAAATATTACCATGGGAAGGCCTCCTTTGGGGGGGAAATAACATGGTCCCATGACAAGCCGAGCAAGGTCGAGAAGAACCCATTTGGGTATCCCTTTAAGATGTTGATAGAAATTGTGATGAACATGGTTGTTATAATGCTACCAATAAGGTGATAGAAGGGTAGGAAAAATCATGAATTGGGTATCCATTTGATCTTACTATTCCTCAATTGATCCTGGAAGCACTGACCCAACTCATTTCAACAACCTTGAACTGACATGGACTCTCACCAACTGACTTGACCTTGTTCCCTAATACTCTCTAGTGTTTGATAAGTATTTACATACTTAGTTCACAACCCTCTAAAGGTAGCCAAATGATAATATTTCATGGTTAGAGGCCATAGTAACTATGACCCCTGCCACTGTCTTTGACTGGAACCATAGCACAAAGGGTTGCTTGTGGAGGAATGAAGGTGTAAAACACCATGTTGAGCCAAAGCAGATTTTTGGGTCAACATTCTTGGCACCGGAGGGGAAATTCCTTCCAAATAATGTATAACAATGGGATCACTGACGTGACAAGCGGGAATACTCGGTGGATATTTATACTTTCAAA
>ML780100.1:248555-265807 GCA_009831015.1 Picea engelmannii
ATATTGCAGTAAATATATACATCAGAATTTATACTAAGATTCACTTAAGATAGAAGAATAGGAATAATGACCCGATTTTTGTTGAGCAATGTGGCCCAAGTGACACGGGTCTCTCACCTAGATTATGGCTTAACTGTGAGAATTGAGGATTAAGGTGAACCTTGGCTCAACATAAAGTCTCATGCATACCTTCGATTCTCGACATACAAACAAGCAAATGGGGATCTTTTGAAATCAGTGACTCACTGGAGAAAAACTAGCAAGAAAACTATTCAAAGAAGGGAGTAAAGAAATATAAAAAGCCTTTGGCAGTAGGTGCCGAAATATCCAATGCTCACAAGTGATGGAACTTTGTAGGAAAAAATGATCATTTCTTGGAAAAAAAATCAGATTGTAAGTGGTCAGGTAAAGTGAAGTTGCAATCACATAGCTCTGTAAGCCATCATGCCATCATGATTTTTAGCTTCACCAGAGAATGATATGCTATCTCCTTAGAATTTCCCCACTGACTTTGATTAAATAAAAATCAGGTTTACTCCTATTTATGATGACATTAATTCAGAGTTTCTCATAGGCTAAGCATGATAAAACGGTTTCTAAGGGTGCATTATTTTCAAACAACCATATAATAACAAGGACAATATCCTTCCCATGAACACCAGATAGACAAAAAGAAGACAACCTATGGCATTAAAATGAGAAAGACCAAAACCAAGGGAGAAAAATCAAAGAGGGGATTAGACTCCAAATCGAAATTAAAGAAGAAAAAGGTCCAAAATTGAAACCAATCAAATATATACAAGCATAAAATAGGCAACATAAAATACATACAAGAAGGGAAATCAACAATCAATGAATACATACAAACAAAAATGAAAAAGTAGTGACTTATGTACAAGATGACGAGGTCTCTCCAGAGTAAAAAAACTTCAGGTGATGATCATTCATAGGGAATTGGAGTGGTTCACCATCCAAGGTTTTTAATATGACATCATTTGTCTCTAAAACCGTGTAGATTGTGTAAGGACCCAACCATAAAGAATCAAAATTGCGATGTTTGGATGGGGCCTCATGTGCTTTGTACCAGAGTAGGACATCATCTACTACTTTTTAATTTACCATTGTGGCTCGTTTATCAAAGGAACGTTCGAAGGAACGTTTAAAAATGTCTTGCTTATTTTGGAGGTGTTGGAATGCATCTTTTCTTACCTCTTCTAGTTCGATGAGTGTGTCTAATGATGTTGTAAAGGTTGGAAATCATATTCTACCTCAACAACAACCAACCTCAAGGACAAAATCTGTAAGTGAACATGTAGGACAGCAAGGGCTTCATACACCAGAGTGTAAGGACTTTGACCCGTTGTTGTCTTAGGGGTTATACAATTAGCCCATAAAGCAAAGTTTAACTTTGTGTGCCAATCACGCTTGTTATCTTTGATCATTCTCTTAAGGATCTGAATCAGATTTTTATTTGTGGATTCAACCAATCCATTACCTTGCGGGTAGTAGGTGGAAGATCAAAAAATTTGGATTCCATATGTGACACCAAGGTGAAGCATGAAATCATGCATGCAAGTTGATCCATTATCAGTTAGTATCTTAGCAGGGTTCTCAAAACGGGATAAAATGTTATGCTCAAAGAATTCTACCACCTGTCGACTCATAGAATTCCTAAGAGAAATTGCTTCAACCCACTTTGTAAAGTAGTCTGTAGTTGTTAAGATGAATATGTGACCAGCGCTAGAAGGTGGTGAAACTGGCCCAATAAATTCCATGTCCCATATTGTGAAAGAGACTTGGAATTCAATAGGCCTAAGAGGTAAGGAAGCTAAATTTTGCTTCCCAGTGAAGGGTTGGCAAGCTTTGTAATTTCAAACCAGTAAATGGGCATCTTGGTGGAGTGAAGGACAAAAGTTACCTGCATGTAAAACTTTTGTTGTAGTGGCTTTGGTTGAAAAGTGACCTCCACAAACCCAAGAATGGCATTGTTCAAGTGCAATTTGGGCTTGATCAGGAGTCAAGCATCGTGACAAAACCCCATCAAGGTTTCTTCGGTAAAGGATTTGGTCTTGTAAAACATATCGGACAACTTGTAAACAAAGTGTTCATTTGGATCAAGTATCCATGTCTGGTGGGAAAACACCATTGATGAGAAAATATGCGATAGGTCCATACCATGGTTGTGAGGCTAACTCAGTTTCGTTAACCAATTCTTCGAAAGAAATCAAGTCATCTACTTGATGTGGTTCCTCTATGACCGAGGGGTGGGATTGGGTTAGCAATTCAGCCAACCCCATCCTCCTTATGGTTTTCGTTGGCTTAATGTCCAATTCATACTCTTGCATGCGCATGATCCATTTGGACCACTTACTATGCAATTTGGTTTGATTCAAGGAAGTGACTAAGAGATATCTAGAAACAAAAACCTGAAATTTGTGGCTTTGGATGTAATGTCAGAATTTCTCCAAGGATTTAAGCAAAGAATAACCATGTTTCTCCAGTGTATAATTGTTCAGTTGGTGTGTCTTCATATTCTAGCTCACGAAAGAAATTGGCCTAATATTTTCTTCACGATCCTTTTGCAATAAGATTGCAGAAATTATCTCCTCTGATGAATCAGTGTAGATGACAAATTCCTTAGGTCGATTAGGATTGATTAACATAGGGGCATAAGAAATGGCTTGCTTAATGGATTCAAAATCCTGACGGGTAGGGGGGTCCCATTTGAACCGAATTTCCTTCTTCATAAGTTGATTTAGAGGTTTGACTACTTCAGAAAAATCAGGAATGAAGCATCTCAGGAAGTTTATCTTTCCAAAGAAAGATTGCATTTATTTTTTATTAGTAGGTAAAGGAAGCTTTTTGATTGCTACCAATCTCTCGGGATCAATTTTGACACCTTCTCAAGAGATGATGTGACCCAAAACTTTTCCCTCCATAACACCGAAAATGGTCTTCTTAGTATTTAACAATAAGCAAAACTTCTAGCGTCTAAGAAGAAACTGCCCGAGGTGATCAAAATGACTACTTCGTTCTTTGGAAAAGACTGTGAGGTTGTCAAAGTAGAAAACAATTATCTTACCCAATAAACCTTTGAAAGAAATGTCCATGGCACGTTGAAAGGCGGTCCCATCATTAATCAAGACAAAAGGCATATTGTTATATGCATATGTGCCCCAGCGGGTATTGAAGGTGGTTTCATGACTATTAGAAGGCTTGAGGGATATCTGATTGTAACCTGAGAAACCATCTAAAAGGGACATCATTTGATCCCCCAAGACTTGTTGAAGAATCTCTTCCATTGGTGGGATGGGGTATTTGTATTTTAGGGACGCCCTATTCAAATTTCAAAAGTCGACACACAAACGAATACCACCAGTTTTCTTCCTAACGGGAACCAAATTAGATACCCATTATGAGTAACGGACATGGTATATGACCCCGAATGCTTCCATCTTGTCTAATTCAGCTTTAATTGTTCGTTCCAAAGCAAGGTTGTTATTTCTTTGTTTCTTCCTGTAAGGTTTTGAATCATGGATTATGGGTATGGCATGGACTATCTCCTTCATATCAAAAACCTTGAGATCCTCGTATGACCAAGAAAAAAACTCCCTGAACTCTGTCAAGAGTTCCGTGAATTGAGCGATCTCAGAAGGAGAACATTGTGACCCTATATAAACCAGTTTTGGATCTTTCTCAGTTCCTAGGTTTATAGGGATGGCTTATTGCACCTTCCTAACAGATTCACTATCAATACTAGGTGTATAGGTAGTGGCATCATTGGAATCAAACATGGATTCCTGTATGGACAAACCAGGGGGTATTTTATTTGTCTTGAATTGGATTATTTCCCCAGTTTCCTCTTCCAACTCATGGCTCATATGTAAATATTTGAATTCCTCCTTGTTTTGAAGGAACCTACATATTTTTTCTTTAGTATCAAAAACTTTCCAAGAGTTAACGTTATCAGGTAACGCAGGTCTATGTAAAATTTGGACTTTTATATCTTCAATAGACCTTACAAAATTCGAAGTAAAGCATGAACCAACCAAGGACAAAGTATCAACTATGTGGTTTGTAGCCCTAGGTATGGCTTGAATGTTGAAAGATAAGAACTTCTCAATAAGTTCCTTAGCCCTTCAGTGGTATTGATTGAGGTGAGGGTTATGAACTTCATATTTATCTCTGATTTGATTCACAACCAACTCAGAACCCCCGCTCACCAAAAAATGGTGAATTCCTAAGTCTAAGTCCTTTTGGAGGCCTTGAACTAACGCTTCATATTCATCCATATTATTAGTGTTAGGGAATTATAATCGAAAAGAGAAAGGGATTTCCTTTCTCTTAAGATCACACAAAATGACCCCAACCCCAGATCCGTGCTTGGATTTAGCACCGTCAAAATCCATGCTCCACACCATTTCTTCCAACTCAGAAGGAGGGACATGTGCATATTCCTTAGATAACACAGTATACATACCCATCCCCGTGTCTTGAAAAGACACGTGTTTTGTATTGTAGGAATAAGGTACAACCTTCTCTCGGTATTTTGGTTCCCTCCTAATGACAACTTCAACACCTTTATGAGGAAAGGTGAAGTGGGTTCCTTGCATGAAGTAATAACCCTTTTTACTCTGGTTTACCACTCCCTCCCTAAAATCATGTCGTATTCTTTAGGTATGTTTGCTATGATCACGTTTATGAGCATGCTCACATCTGGAGCTTGGTTGAAAGTAATGGATAAGTCCTTGATGTTACCAATAGTTTCTACAGTCCTTGAATCCAAAGCTAACAGATATTTACATGGGCCCGTGCATTCAACACCCAGTCTCCTCATGACTCGAAGGGGCATGACATTGTGCCTTACTCCTGTGTAAACAACAAAATTATGGAGCACAAAATCAGAAATCATAACTCAGATATAGAAAGGAGGAACCCCAGGGTCTAGATCAATAGCATCATATGCTTCCTTAGGTTGAGAAGAGGACACTTTGGAAAGAGGAACACTCTGTTCTATTCATGGAGTAGGAGGTGCTTGTAGAACACGTGAAAGTTTTTCAAACTGATTAGGTATTCTAAGAACATATAATAATGTCATGTGGGCAGGGACTTTTTCTATATCTTTAATGACATAGTAAGGTCCTGGTATTGGGAAGTAGCGTGGTGGATTATTAGGAAAAATTACCTTGTTTGGAGTCCATGGAACCCTGTTCCTTGGAGGAGAAGGTAATCTACCATTCATGGGAAGTTTTCCTTTTTCATTATTCTTAGGATCAATTTTGGTCCCTTCCACCCCTTGTGAAGTGGTTTTAGGGGTTTGAATCCTAATTTCTACAATAAATATTATGAAGGAAAGAGTATTGTCATCGCAGAGAACACAATATTCCATGTTAACTTGGTCATTTTTGGAAGTGGAGGAAAGCTTGTTTTTCATTGGAGGTAAAGGGGATTTGTCGGTTTTAGACAATTCCAGGTGAAGTGTATATGAGTAACAATACTCAATATCATGGAAGTCTTGGAAAAAGTGGCACCAATCCACTTCAACAACATGTTTCCTAGGGGGAAGTGTAAGAGGAAAAGGAGGACTTGGCCTCGTAGGAGTAGTAAACTGCAAGTCATTCACCTTTCGATTAAGGAAAAATATTTGGTTGTTCATGTTCAATAACAAATTGATCGTTTCATAACTTTTCCTTTATTCAATCCTCAAAGTTTGGGTAGGTGGGGGTTCATACCGAGGACCCTCATTTATATGAGATACCTCATTCCTAGGTCTCCAATTAAAACGGGGTTGTGCTAAAGGTGAGGGAATCATGCTAGATTCCTCCATGTTTCTCTCAATTTCCAGGGAGCTATCCTTGGCCGCATCTAAATTTTGTATTGATTTATATTTCAATATACTTTACATTTGGATTCATGGAGGTCATGTAGGAATGGAACAAATTGTTCCCATATGGTTGGGAAGCAGTTAAGATCTTGTTCAAGTTTGAGGTAAAGTGTTGATTAAAGTTTCTAATTTTCTCCCCCTCATGGATGGAGATGGTTGTGAAATACCTGAGTAGATAATCCACATCATTCACCCCTTGGAAATGATTCTCAAATTCTTGGACCATAGTGTCCCAATATGGGATATTATCATTGGGAAGCAAGCGATACCATCTTGTTGCTTCACCCTCAAAGGTTCTTACAAAAAGTCTAATGATGACATCAAGAATAGTTATGTCCACGAGGGATAATGCATCATAGAAGTTTTGTATATGTTCCTCGACATTCAATGAACCAGTGACACTGAACTTAGGAAGCCTGTTTGAGGAATCTGCAGGTATGTCATGAAGAGGTCGAGGCAACCTCAAAGGAATCTCAGGTTGCCAAGGAATTTCCATTGAAACAACTATGGGAGGAACAAAATCAATTGTTGGAACGATGAGAGGAACAACCTAAGGGTTAGTAAATATTGTTGGATTGAATAAAGCTTTCTTTAGTAGGGGGATTTGAAGAGGAGAAGAGGAATAGGGTGACTCATCTCACACGGTAGGTGTAATGAGTTTCTCTGGTTTTCCAAGTGTATGTGTCTCGCTACTTGTTTTCTTTCATGAACTTTTACTTCTTATATTCTTAGGGGACACTGTTTCCCTAGTCTTAGGATGTTTCCACCCTGCTAGCTTGAAAGGGGGTCATGTAATTAATTTAAGTACAAAATATGTATCACACCAACAATCCTACTCTTTCTGACATGATGTTAAAATAAACCAACTTAAACGAAGATTTTTTTCGTTCGCCCCGAAGTGGAAGGAAAGGCATGACAGATTTACAAATTCTCATGTGAGTTAGAACAAGTGGGACCGAAAACTGACAAGGTAAGAGGAAAGGAAAAATCGATGGTATTTATGACTCCCAGATGCTCAGATATTCAATTTCACTAATTAGTTGTTCTATGTAATCAACTTCTGGCTCTTCGTACTCTTCCTCTTCTGAATCTGTCTGACATGATGAGAATCTATCTTCCTTCACTGTACCTGTATTCCCTTTAGCAATCTATAAATATGTGATGGGAGAATAATAGATATTATGTATCTTATCCTAGATTTCTTTAGTTGATGAAAATTTTCCCACTTTGTCCTTTACTGAATCAGGAAGCCCTTCCAAGATGAAATCCATTGCTATTTTGTTGTTCCCTTTGAATTCCTTCTTGGATGTAGTCTTTGGTTTCTTTGTAGCATTGTATTGTAAATGTGTTGAACCTGCACAGAATAGATCTAGCTAAAAAATAATACACACATTTGCAGATAGAATTGGAGAAAGAAGAAGGAGGAGAGAAAGAATGAAATAATTCTCATTAACCGTGTGAAAAATGAATAGTTTACACATGATATACTCTATATAGCTCAATGAGTGTGCCCTAAAGGTGAACCAATGCACCATAGTGGTGGTCTAGAGTGATTTGGACACACACCAACAATTACGGAAGTGAACTTACACCTAGTCTAGTCTCTCAGGCAGTTATGTGAGTGAACTGCCACCTAGTTGAGCTAACTAGTCAACTAGTCTTCAGTTAACTGGCTGAACAAAGAGTAGTGAGGAGTTAACTCAAGGAATCAATGGTAATGTGCCAGTCTGGTGATGATACCAAGGTAAGGTCGAATTAGCATGGTGATGATCCCAATGTTGCATGGTGATAAAACCAATGCAGCATCTAAACTCAACTCAACTAGTCAAACTGAAGTGTCAACTGAAAGAGAATATTCTCTAGGTGGAATATTCTCCCCTAAAATATAGGAGACTGGATAATGACTAATTATGACTAATAAACAAGGAAAAAACTTAGGAAAAATAAATATTAGGTGTGTGTGAAGTAACTCCAACAACCCCCCTTGAACATCATTATGGTGAAAATAAAGAATGGGTCCCAGCAACGAAGCCATGTTAAGTACCCAAATACAAAATATACACTGAAAATAAAGTGAGGAAAGAGGGAAAACCTCATGGGAAAACCCCCCCCTCAAGGTACAATGTATGTAAAAAGAAGAAATACAGTTGTTAGGCAATGATGTCCTTCATTCCAAGACGACTTCACAGAGAATGAAACTTCTGCTCAGTGAAGGTATTGGTGAATATGTCTTCCATCTGTTATGTTGAAGGACAAAATGGTAAGTCGATGATCCCCTCATGTACTAAGTCCCAGATGTAGTGCATGTGGATCTCGATCTTCTTCATCCGCTTCCTCTGAATTGGATCTCTACAGAACTTCAGAGTGCTCTGGTTGTCACACCAGATGATGATCGACCGATGAAATTGAATGCCCAACTCAGTGAGAAAATTTTGTAGCCACATAGCCTGAATGGTTATGTTAACTACCCCTCTATACTCCACCTCAGATGAAGATAGAAAAATGACATCTTGCTTCTTGCTCGACCAACATATAGGCCTAGAACTAAGACTGAGTGAGTAACCAGATGTGGACTTGCGATAAGTTCTATCACCAGCCCAGTCGAAATCAGTAAACCTGATGAGATATAATGTAGAGTCTACTGCATAATGAATCCCAAAGGTGATGGTGCCCTGTACGTATCGAAGGATATGCTTTTCATATTTCCAATGTAGCTCATGCGAATCATACATGAACCTGGAAACTGAGCCAACTGCATATGAGAGGCCTATTCTAGAGTGTGTGAGATACATCAAGCTCCCCACTAGTTTTCTGTATAGTGTGTTGTCAACCAATGGAGTCTCCCTGTCATCCTTAGTTTGACTCTTGATAGGAAAGGATTCGGAGCAGACTTGCACTCTGTCATGTGAAATCTCTCAAGGAGATCTCGTGCATACTTGCTTGAGACAGTTTGATGCCTAATGCATCCTAACTGATCTCAAGTCCAAGGAAGAAGTGTAGCGGACCCTTGTCCTTCATCAAAAAATTGTCATGTATAATCCTCTTGACTGCAACAATCGCTGAAGTTGAGCACCTGGTGATCAAAAAATCATCAACATACAGAACTAAAAGTAGAAGTGAATCAATCGTCCTAAGCATGTAGACATTCAGGTCTGATTTACAATGTACAAAGTTCTGTGATAGCAGATAGGAGTCCATCTTGGCATACCATGCGCTCGAAGCCTGCTTGAGGCCACAAAGTGACTTCTTCAGTCAACAAACCAAAGATGAGTCCTGCATAAATCCCTAGGGATGTTCCATGTAGATCTCCTCAGAGAGATCACCATGAAGAAATGCATTCTTCATGTCCATATGATGAACTTCCCATCCCTTGGTTTTCATAATGGAAAGTGCCAATCATATAGAATCCATCTTTGCTATTGGAGTGAAGGTCTCATGATAGTCAATACCATGCACCTGCTAAAAACCTTTGGCAACAAGCCTGGTTTTGTATCTGCTAATCTATCCATCTATTGTGCTCTTGGTCCTGTAGACCCATCTGCATCTGAAAAGTTTCCTCCCAGTAGGAATGGGAACTAGATCCCAAGTTTGGTTCTGGAGGAGGGAGTTGTACTCCTCCTGCATGGCGGATTCCCAAAAGGGATTTCCAGCAACCTCGCCATAAGACTGTGGATCTGAATACTGAACCAAGAAAATATGCCTGGAAGGAAATGGTTCATTAGCAGTGAGTGCAACAGGAGGCTCCTAGAAATCAAATTGAGTCCTCCTAGTATCGGTTGGATCACCAACGAGATCCACTGCATCCTAAAGAGTAGTTTGTGCCCACTTGGGCCTCTGCTCTAGCTTTGCAACTGCATCTGGATGCTCTAGATCTGCATCTGACTGTACTCACTCTGAATCTAAATCATTTGAATCCTCTGAATCATAACTCTCATCTAAAGAAGGGTCGGCATGTGCATGCTCATCATCTCGGACAGGTGGAAGAGTGAAGGTGTTTGCATGTGGTTGTTGAGGTACATGCGAGACACTTTCCTTGAATTGGACACTATGCTCAATGATGATCTGGTCCGATGAAAGATCAATAATCCGATATCCCTTCACACTGTCGAGATATCCAACAAAAATGCACTCAGTGCTCTGTGGATCAAGTGCCTTCCTCTTTTCAGATGGAATCTGGGCCCATGCACGTGAACCGAAAATGTGAAAGTGGGTCACTTCCAGTTTGAGGCCACTCCAAGCCTCGTAGGGGGTCTTATCCTTGACAGATCTACGGGGAGATCTGTTTTATATGTATGTTGCACAATTAAGTGCTTCGGCCCATAGTCTCTGTGGTAGTGAATTTACATGTAGCATGCAAGATGCCATCTCCTTTAGAGATCGGTTTTTCCGCTCAACAACTTTATTTTGCTGTGGTGTATAGGGAACTTTGTGCTGCAATTGAATCCCTACCTCATGGAAAATATTATGGATCTCATGATTTACATACTCTCCCCCGTTATCAGTTTGGATAACTTTGATCTTCTTTCTGGACTGTGTCTCAACTAGGGCTTTAAAATTTTTGAGGTGTTGAAAGACCTCAGATTTTTGCCTAAGAAAGTATATCCATGTAAAACGTGAGAAATCATCAACAAAAATGAGAACAAACCTTTCTTTGTTGATCGATGGATGCGGAAAAGGACCCATGAAGTCACTTTGGATCAGATCTAAAGGTGCGAAGGCTCTTTGAGACTTTCCCTTGTCGAATTTCTCTTGAGGGTGTTTCCCGAGAACACATCCCTCACACACTCCCTTGGAGAAATGGATGTTTGGTAGGCCATCAACCAATATATGATTTCTAAGATGTTGCATGTATCTGAAATTCAAATGTCCAAATCTTTCATGCCAAATCTTACTACTTTCATTAGCATGAGTAAGTAGTAAAGAAGAATCAGTTTCAATGAATTCAGAAAAAGTATACAATCTAGACTGATGATTTACCTCACCGATAGAAACCCTGGAGTTGTTTTTCATTTCATATATGTCCACAGAGTTTGGTGTGAATATGAATTTCTTTCTGGTGCTAGAATTCGTCATCTAATACACAAAGAGAAGGTTGACAAAAATCTTGGGAACATGCAACACATTCTCGAAGCTTCCGTTGGTGAGTTCAATCCTTCCTTTGTTGCTGACTTCGATAGAAGATTTGTCCCTCATCAGAATAGGAGGACCTTTGCATGCATCCAAAGACAAATATACTTCTTTTGAGGTAGCCATGTGATGTGATGCTCTTGAATATATGATCCAAGCATCGGGAGAGGAGTTGATGGAAATCAAGGCATGGCTAGAATTGCCTTTCTTGGAATTCAGATCTTCTTGATTCTTCTTCTTGGCACCCTCGGGGATGCGATCTTTAAGGTTGTTTCCCTGAAGTATTTGAGACATCAGATCTATTTGTTTTTTCATGCATGCATATTCCGAATGGAATCCCTTGTGACAATACGTTCATTTCTCTCCTTTTCTTCCCTTTTCTCCTTTGGATACGGAGGTATCAATGAAGGGTTTTGTGTACCCTTCCTTCTTTGGATGTGCATGAGATTTTTGTTTATATTTATCTTTAGATTTCTGATATTTTTGGCTGCCATCATGCACAGTGAGTGCATGTGCCTTTGGGCCTTTGATTATGCCCATGTTGATGAGCTTGGTTTTCTCTTATGTCAGTGCTTCGATAAAGTCCTCAAGAGAAGGCATTTTCCAGGTGGCTCTAGAGGAAAATCTGACAGAATTAAATGTGGATACGAATACAAAAAATTCATGACCAAGCTTGGAGAGAATGGTGAGAACCATTTGTTTCTCCTCTTTCTATTTATCAACCCTACAAGCTTTGAGTTGCGATAGTAAATCCTTGAATTTTGTAAAGAAATCTTGGATATTGTCAAATATTTTTGGATCCAATGTGAGCAGCTCCACCTCCAGGATGTGTCCCCTCATCTCATCCTGTTTTCCAAAGAGCCCTTCCAAGATGGTCTAGGATTCATTGGGAGTCTTATGTTAGGCAGAAATATTGTCATTTAATTCTGTTGTAGTACTTGCCCAACTATTTAATTTGTCAATCTGAGGTTCGTAGGATTACGAAGCACACCTACTATATATGCATGACTAAAGTAGAAGTAATCTAATCTAAATTGTTGAAATGAAATTAATCTAGGAAAGCATTGGAAGAATAACTAGGAAAGTAGGAAATTAATCTAGAAAAGAAATACAACATGTGAAGAGTTGAATGACAATAGACATATGTGAGCTTACACAATAATGCTATCTCAAATTACATTACAAGAATCAAATGAAAAATCATGAAAGCGTGAAACCCCAAATGAAGAGAGAACACTTTCTTTTATACATGAGAGTCTTGAAGAGTCTCATAATTACATATCCACTATTCTCTCAACCACTTTCCTATTATTACAATATATGATCCCTTCAAATCCTCTGCACATCTCTCACAAATATTGGATAAGATATGCCATCAAAATCTCCATGATCTTCTCCTTTGAATATGCTTGAATGATTGTCCCAAATATTCTTCAAATCTTCAAAGCTTGAAGATGAAATTCGAATTTGAGGCTAGGTGGTAATATTTGACTTTGTTGAAATCTTCAAATATACCTGTACACATCATAAAACTCGTCCAACCTTGAGATATAATGACAATATGTTAATTTTCTAATCTTTAATCATAAATTCACTTATAATACTAAAATGAATAAAGTGGGAAATAATAAGGTGAAACCCAAATATAATTATGGAAATGATATGATAAAGGGTTTATTAGAAATATGAAATGTAAGGAATGATGAAGGGAAAAGAGGATATAAATGTGACATTTCTGAGTCCTAGCATCCCCCCCCAACTGAATATGTTGCATGTCCTCATGCAACCGTGCATGGATTTTCTCAAAAACATTTGGCATTGAGACTTTGGCTTTGAATGTTGGTTCTTGTGTTAACAACATTCATTTCACTTATTTGTTTTCTTGCTGCAATAATTTAGTCATATACTCACTGGAAATAATAATAAGCTATCAATGTGCATAAGAAAGCATCATTGTGTATAAGAAAGCCTTTTCTTTATCTTTATGAATCATGTCAATATGTATATCAATTGAAATGCAACAAAGTTTCATTGGAAAATAAATGTTAGTGAATCATAAATGGAATGATGAAATGGTAAAATGGAATAATGGTAATGAATATGTAGTGAATATAGGTCCACTCCCCCCGAACTGACGTGGTTGCATATCCTTATGCAACTTGGCATAGGTTATGAAAGTGAAAAAGGAAATAGAGTGTAGTGAGGGAATTTTCCAAAGTTATTCATTACTAGAAAATAAGGAATTACATGATTAAAGATTAGAAAATAACATACCTCCACTTACCCAAGAATGATGATGAAGAGTGCAAGAGGAATATGGTTGATACTGGTGCTGGAGCATGGAAGATGTCACTGCTACAAGATCATGAAAATGGAACTGCTAATGTTGTTGCTACTGTAACTGGATCATGGGAAGTGAAGGAATCTAAACTGCTACTGTTGAATCATGAAAAATGTGGAAGGAAGAGAATGTGGAGTTGTGATACTCTCATAGATCTAAAATCAAATTTCTATAACTGCTGAGGGGATCATGAAAAAAATGTATAGTATTCACCCACTACAAAACCGATGGTACAATTCTCATCATGCAAATGAATGTGTCGATGTCAAGCATGAATTTCATTAACCAATGTGAGACAAACTCACCAATGATGTCATTGAGTGTCAAGGTCCCCGAGTACATCTTGCAAAGTGTGAATAGATGTGTTGATGTTGAGCCACTTGCAAGATCTAATGATCAAGGGAAATTGATGTATTCCCATGATTTCTAGTGAGAGAACTTGCCATTAAGGCATGCAAGCCTCTAGGTACTCAAAAGGAACTCTAGTCTATATCCCATATAAGGTGCTGAGGTCAATGGGGCAAGACTTGTTGAAAGGTGGGCCTTAAGGAATCCCACATCAATGAATTCGAGTTTGTATAAAAATATTTGGTAGGACTATATGAAAAATCTCAGTAGCAACCGTGTTTATGGAAAGGTAATGTAATCATGGAAAGGGTACTGAATGGTTTTATTCATAAGTCAAACTGGAATAGAAAAAAAAAAGGCAAAAATGAACTAAAAAAGATAAGGGAATGTACACAACTCAGAAAAGAATAGGCATGTGTGAATTCATGAAAGTTAAGGAAATGGAAGATGGCAACAACACAGGGAAAATCAATGTACTAACAAGGAGTAATTTAGGTAAGCATATCATGATGCAAAATGGTTTATGAATAGGTGTAGTAACAACATGTTACAAATACAGGAGTGACAATATGTAAAATACATGTGTAACAACATCGTCATGAAATGTATAATGAAGATCAACTCCTTCAAACTGTTTGTCAATAGATGTTTTTTGTGAAAAAGTTGTGATTCTTGAAGATCACTTTGTCATGGAACGGCCATGAACCTGAAAAAGCTTAGTACAAATTTCTGCATGAAAACTTGTGAGAAGTTTCAAAAACATAGCATGCAGAAAGAAGTACGAATGTGGCAAAGAAAAGTTCAAGAAGAAATAAAACATGTTATACCTGTTGTAGTTGCGTGCTTATTTCATCCGCCGATTTCTGCCAAAGTGACTTAAGAAAACAAATATCGTGAATCTTAAAACATTGTTTTGATATCGTTTTCATAAATGATAAAAGAGAAAACACAAACATCGATCTGAATAAAGAAACATGTTGCCTACATGAACACATTGATCATGGATGTCGAGAGTAGAGATATGTTATGAAAATTCAGTCATCCAAATTGGTCCATTATGCCATGTTTGGAAAACAGGCTATCCCGAAATTTGACTTCCTCATGTTCCGAAATATCAAAACTGCTCTCAAACCAAGTGGAATTTTCAAAAAATGCTCATTAGTCAACTAAATAAGACCCTTCTGCATAGAACCCATGTTCCAGATTTTTGAAATTCATCACGGGTTTCTCACAAATTGTAGCCGAAGTTAAATGTCTACAAATGGACGTTAATTGACAGAAAATTCAGAAGTTGACTATCTGCAAATTCCAACGCTTCAACCGAAAAATCATTCCACCCACCATTCCAATAATACATCGGCCTCTCAGGAACCACACTCGGCTGAGAATACAAAGAAAACATTGTGAATTTTACAAGTGGTGTCTGTCAACTGCTCAGTTCTCATGTTGCATAGATCATATATAAATTTGTACTGATTTTTTTTATAGATTGAGATCTACTTTTGGCAGTATCGTCACGGTGTTTCTCTGTAATTGTAGGTGGCAATAGGACTCATGCTTGTGCTATAATTAGTGCAGATCCACGACAACCGTATCCCAGTCAATCGAGCATTGATAACACTCGTGCCCTCGTGGCAGACTTGTAACCCGAGTTCCAATTGCAATCCTTGCATTTTGTTAGAAACACACTCAAGATTTACGGGTAGCATATCATTTTCAATTTTTAGGAGTGCAACAAACCGTATGGTTTGGAAATAAGATCGTCAATCACCGTTAAATATTGTTGCAAATCAGTCAAATCTAATAATGAAAATTTCATTGTTCAGTTATATATTAAAAAAAGTGGATAATCGAAGCTTGATCTGTATATACACAAGTAGACTCTACCGATTTCTCGCTTTTCTAAAACAATAAAATTTAATGCGACCCATTTGGTGGAGATGATTTGATTCCACAAAATCTCCGAGTTAAAGTCATGAGGCGAATGAGGAATCAAAGGTGTTGTTCCCAGCTACTGGTACAGCGTATGTGAACAACTTTTAATATTGGAAGGTTGGTATTCCATTGTTTGCACAACGAAAAATATGTGACAAGCCAATGAAGACATTGTCCAGACTTGGCATCTTGCAAGTTGTCTATTTGTTTGATCGAGTTGATGCGGTGGTTTATGCGCATATAATATTTTGTTTGCTATCACAGATCCAAGAGAAGACCACTGAAGTATTTCTTATTTCATTGTCACAATTGCAGGTTTTGTTTTTGTTTCCAGGCTGCAAGTTTTTATTTCAGGTTACAGGATAAAGACATAGAACAAGGTGGCGTTGATGTGACTCAAAACTAGAAATAAACCAAACCAAGACATAATTCAATCATTGTTACAACAAAAACGTCATTGTTTCACTAAGTAAAATTTCATTGTAACAGCATGTAAAATTTCGTTGTATCAGCATGCTGTAACAGCATGTAAAATTTTTGTTGTAACAACATGTAAAATTTCACTGTAACAGCATGTAAAATTTTCGCTGTAACAACATGTAAGATTTCGCTGTAACAACATGTAGAATTTGGTTTTGTTTTTATTCATCTAATGTATTATGTTTACTGTTAAGCATGTTTCCAAAAACATTCATTCCTGAAACCAAAATTATCCCTATTTTTTGATCCTCACAATTGCACGTAGTGCGGAGGAGAGCATACTTATTCTAAGTAAAAGAAAAACTGAAAATGAAAACCTACTGACTCTATACTAATTAGAATTAAAAATTAGTTACGTGTAGGCAAATTTCCAGTGGATCCATTCATGTAATAGTAACAACAATATGTTCAGTTGTAATTTTTCAAATGAATAATGGAAATATTTGAGAGTGAATGAATCTAGTTGCTGTGACTGCAAACTTCCAAAATAAAAATAAAAAAATGGATCTAATTGAGTACTTACCTAGAACCATTGCTCGATAATGCTTTCATAGGCGCATTTTCCCTCGCTTAGATCTTTCTGTAACTCCTGTTCATCTTCCTCAATCTCCTGTTCAAATGTTTGTTCATCACTAGATGCATAGGAGTCTTCAGATGTTAAATCTTCATTTGTTCCTGGAGGAGTAATTGAATCTTTAATTCCTGTCAAGATCTCTTCTTCCAGAGAAGAGGAGATCCTGAATTTCACAAGGAACTGAGTGAGTAGTTCCAAGATGAAACTCAATGTTAAACCATGTTGAAAAAAAGAAAATCTTACAGAACCCAAAAATTGAAAACAAATTGCATAAAAATCACACTCCGCAAAAAAAGTTAAATACTCATGCTGAAAACAAATACTCTTCACAGTTGGGAAAATCAAGCACACTTGCTAAAATTGAAATCACACATGCGGAAATTGAAATTCAAACTCTAGAGTTGGCAGGGATAGCATGAGGAGTCTCCACTCAAGTAGCTACTATGGACCCTTACCAACGCTTGTAAATCATACTTGCAGTAAATTGAAACTGTAACGACCCTCCTCTTGTGACAACCACTCTGTTAACAGGTGCGAATTTTTTTTTTTTTTTTCGCGTTAAG
>ML780100.1:271454-293644 GCA_009831015.1 Picea engelmannii
ATCAAATAGTGACACATCAAGTCATCTGTCAATCACATCATAATCAAATATCATAGGTCTAACATCAAAAAGGGTCCAGATCACTTGCGAGCAAGTGTCCTCAAATAATAAGTGTTCTCAGTGCGCCAGAGCGGGATGTTACAGAAACAGACCCTAGTGTACTCTTGCATAAAAATCAAACTAAACTTCAATCCATCGTGCTTCCCCTGCAACGACGCCAAAATGTTAGGTAGAAATATTGTTGTTTAATTTCGTTGTAGTACTTGCCCAACTATTTAATTTGTCAATCCGAGGCTCATAGTCTTACGAAGAACACGCACTATATATGCAAAACTGAAGTAGAAGTAATCTAATCTAAATTGTTGAAATGAAATTAATCTAGGAAAGCATTGAAAGACTAACTAGAAAACAAGAAATTAATCTAGAAAAGCAATACAATATGTGAAGAGTTGAATGACAAAAGACATATGTGATCTCACAATAATTCTATCTCAAATTAAATTACAAGAATCAAATGACAAATCATCAAAGCATGACAAATGAAAGAATACAAATCAAAGATAAGAATCCCCTTCTAAGACTTCAAGATAATCTAAGTCTAATATCTCATCTCTAACTCTCCCCAAATGAAGAGAGAACACTCTCTTTTATACATGAGAGTCTTGAAAAGTCTCATAATTACAGATCCATTATTCTCTCAACTACTTTCCTATTATTACAAGATATGATCCCTTCAAATCCTCCACACATCTCTCACAAATCTTGGATAAGATATGCCATCAAAATCTCCATGATCTTTTCCTTTGAATATCCTGGAATGATTGTCCCAAATATTCTTCAAATCTTCAAAGCTTGAAGATGAAATTCGAATTTGAGGCTAGGTGATAGTATTTGACTTTTTTGAAATCTTCAAATATACTTGTACACATCATAAAACTCATCCAACCTTGATATATAATGAAAATATGTTAATTTTCTAATCTTTAATCATAAATTCACTTATAATACTAAAATGAATAAAGTGGGAAATAATAAGGTGAAACCCAAATATAATTATGGAAATGGTATGATAAAGGGTTTATTAGGACTATGAAATGTAAGGAATGATGAAGGGAAAAGAGGATATAAATGTGACATTTCTGAGTCCTAACATCTTATAGGAAGATATGTGAAAAAGGAGATCGGGAGAAATAAGACTGCAAATTGTTCCGAGTGCCTCGTCCATGCAATTTAAATACTTGGATTTTTCTATGGCTGATGTCGGTTTTGTATCTGTATTCAATTTTAACCTGTACAACCCTTCGGTTCAGAGATGTATCGTTATTTTCTACTTCCATGCAAAATAGTTGTAAGGTGTAAGAATGAATTCTTTTTGGGAATCCATCTTTACGTTGTCTTCAATATTTTGTACCTACAAAAAAATTGGTGTATCTTTTGCTTAGCAGACCATCGGCTCTGATACCATGTAAATGTGTTGAAATTGCACAGAATAGATCTAGCGAAACAATAATACACACATTTGCAGAGAGAATTGGAGAAAGAAGAAGAAGGAGAGAAAGAATGAAAGAATTCTCATTAACTATGTGCAAAATGAATAGTTTACACATGATATACTATGTATAGCTCAATGAGTGCGCACTGGAGGTGCACCAATGTACCATAGTGGTGGTATAGAGTGATATGGACACACACCAGTAGTTATGGGAGTGAACTACCACCTAGTCTAGTCTCTCAGGCAGTTATGAGAGTGAACTGCTGCCTAGTTGAGTTAACTAGTCAACTAGTCTTCAGTTAATTGACTGAACAGAGAGTAGTGAGGAGTTAAATCAGGGAATCAATGGTAATGTGCCAGTATAGTGATGATAACAAGGCAAGGTATAATTAGCATGGTGATGATCCCAATGTTAAATGGTGATAAAACCAATGCAACATCTAAACTCAACTCAACTAGTCAAACTGAAGTGTCAACTGAAAGAGAACATTCTCTAGGTGGAATATTCTACCCTAAAATATAGGAGACTGGATAATGACTAATTATGACTAATAAACAAGGAAAAACATTAGGAAAAATAAATCCTAGGTGTGTGTGAAGTAACTCCAACATGTATCCTGTAATAAATGAGTTCCAAACATCATATCCTTGTGCCTATAAAAATACTTTCATCCTTCTACTCCATAACTCGTAGTCCAAACCATACTGACAATTGAGCATTGGTACTCCATTAATACTGAACAATTTTACTCCATTCATATCAAACATTGGTACTCCATTCTTAGTGTATTCCATGATATCCTTCCAGTGGTTAAACTATTTTCTAAAGGAACCTACTCTAATACCAATTGTTGGAATAATGAGAGGGGGGGGGGGTGAATCAGTATGAGAACTTTATGTTGAAACACACACTGACACTGAGAGGGGGGGTGAATCAATGTCTAGAAATTTTGGCTAATTTTCAAACTTTCATAGATTAACTAAATTAACTGAATAAGATATATGAAGTTCAATTAATTATTCATAAACACGTATAACACAAACTGTATGAAGTAGATAAAATATCATTATTTTATTTATTTAACTTGAATGAATACAAATAAAATCAATCCTTTAATATATTCAACTGGATATGAGAGATTCAACTCTGAGATAGAAGACCTAGCTTTTAGTTCTCAGATCCAAATGAGAAATGAGGAATCCAACCCTCATAACAAGACCTAGCTTTTTGATCTCAGATCCAACGTAGATGTGAGGAATCTAATCCTCATGAAAAGACTCAACTTGTAAACATGCACCAACCTAATAGAATGAACTTTCATTCAATCCATTATATATATATATATATATATATATATATATATATATATATATATATATATATATATATATATATATATATATATATATATATATATATATATATCCACCAAGACACACTCTTCCCTTCATATTCTTTTACTTATATAGTCCTCCAAAGGGTGTCACTTTGAAACAATGTGTCCTGTTGGAATGAAACATTGCACCCCTTCATTTAATTAACACAAATGGTAACTTTTACTAATTTATTTTCGTACACCAATTTAGATGGAAATTTTCATATGCATATTCAGGAGTGTTGGAAATAAATTTTAAAATCCTACGATGTGGGTGTTTTGCAGAACATACCCAATTAGACACCATAAGAAATATTTCCCTATAAAGTGTTCGAGGTGGCCTGTATAGGAGGTTCTTTGAAGGCCACTTGCCCAGATTTTCCTTTTGTCATCGGATGCTATATTGACTTCAATACATATTATCTTTTTCGTGAATGTCTAAATCGACTTCCATATATCTCCTTTGTTGGTGATTATTTAAACTCAACTTGTAATCATTTTACTTTATGGCTATGTTAAAATTGGTTCCCTCTCAACTACTAATCACTAAAGATTTGACTTGGTCTCACCCTTTTTCGTATTTGTTTCCTCATTCGACTAAAAAACATCTTTTTGGTCGAATCAACTAGGAGAAATTTCGACTTTAGTATTTCAATTCTAGTCGATCCATCTTGCTTCAGCCTTGACCTGACTTGTATTTGATTTTGCTTTGACTTCAACCTTTAGGCTACTTCTTTTTTGGACTGACTTGACTTGGAAGAAAACCAACTTGAGAAATTCGACTTTGTTTGACTCTACTTGTTTTGGTTGACTTGTATTTCTCGACTCAATTTTCCTTTGAATTTGACCTTTAGTTGGTTGACTTGTCTTTGACTCACTTTGTATTTGATCGACTTCCATATAGTTGACCTTATTGTTGTTTGACTCGACTCAACTTGTGACTCGATGGTGTTAATGCTTCCTCACCAAACATCCACCATTGACATTCTATCTCATCTGTGGACTCTTCTTCAATTGATATTTTCTGAATCACTTTTAATGAACCATGTCTTATTAACTTCTTTATTTGTGATTTATATGGATCCATATTGGATTATCCATTTACCATTTTTATCTGGATAGTTTCTTCATAGTTTCTTCTTTTGTGCATGGATGTTAATTACACAATATCAACCTTATACAATACAGGATGAGTGTATCAAGATCATACAATATATTAGTCAATATTATCTTTCTACTTATATTCAAGTCGCCTTTATAACATTATGGCCAATATTGACAATGCTTGACATTCAGGTCACCTTCATAACATTATGTCCAACCTTCATAATATTATGTCCAATATTGACAATGTTTGACATGCAAGTCACCTTCATAAAAATATGTCCAATATTGAAAATGCTTCTCAAATCAATGAATCAATGATACTTCACCTATTTATCAAGGTTGACATCAATGAAAACCAAATTTCCAACACTCTCCCCCTTTGTTATTGATGGAAACCTTAGTAAAACAATCTTACTTCCCTTGTGAAATGTATTTTGTTTTTCGAGTCCTTTGAGTTGACTTTGTTTTACTCTTTATCTCTCTGCCTTTGACAGCAATGAGAAAGGGAATATTTCTCTTCTCCCCCTGAGGTGATGCTCCCCCTGTCTTTGTCCCATTTATTTTGGAGTTTGTCTTTATTTTTTATCTCTCCTCTTTTGACATCAATGACAAAGGAAAGAAAATTTTTAATGTTTTTCTCCCCCTATGAATGTGCCAGTTGTTATCTCAATCTCTTGGGATTTATGTGTTCAAATAAGGTTTTATTGTCTTCTCCTTTGTCATAACAAACAAGGGTGTGAAGCTTACTAATCTTCTTGATCTATTTCTTCTTCTTATTTATATTCTTTAGTTCTTTGATTCCAAGATATCTTTACTATTCTTTCGTATCATTAATAACTTTGCTCTGTTCATACTCTCTCTTTACATATTTTGAACTCCTTTTGTTTTCTTTCTTCTTTAGATATTCATCACACTATTCTACAGACTGATTTTCTTTTGAGAGTTCATCATCATCACCACTGTTTTGTGCACCATAATCTTCTTTATCTTCTTCTTTATAAATTCTTCTTCCTTTAGCTTGTTCCTCTTCATATGCAAATCTATGAATTTCACATTCCTTATTAGGAGTTTCATCCATCAGTTTATTGTTATCAATTTCTTCATTTTTAGGTGAAATATATTCATCATCTTTCTTTATTTGTGCTTCAAATTTTCTTCTTTGTATCTTTCCTAAGGCACTCTGTTTGATGAACTTTTATTTTCTACATTTGAACTTTAATATTTATCCTCTCTTATTTTCTTTCAAAGTTCATTATATTTTCTTCCTGACTTGTATGGATTATTTTTCATGGGTTGTCTTCTTTATTTCCTATAGTATTTGTATTTGTGCCCAAACTTATCACAGTTGTAGCATCTCATGGTATGAAAAAACTTTGTTGTGTGCCCAACATAATTGCATATCCAACATCTCATTAAGTTATTGGACCTTCATGAATGTTTATTTTCAGGACTCTTGCATTCCAATGGTTTGTGACCAAAGTTTTTACAAGAAAAAAAATAACCATTGAAGGTGTTTCCATACTCGAGTCTGTTGTGACATGTGAAGTCTGCCTTTTGATATGTTTCTTATTTTTGACTTTTATAGCTTCCTCCTTTAACAAAGTTCATGGTTTGAATTTGGTTTTTGATTGCACTTTTTCCTTTTGAGGAGGATAATCCTTTATCATATTTGTGAATGGTGTTCCACTTGCCACCTTCTTCTTTCTTATTGTACCCAAGACTAGTTTTGTCATTGGTTGTTCTTTGACTGTTCTAGATCTTATCCATGATGGATAAGTTGTTCTAGAATTTGACAGTTGATTTTGTCTTTTCATTCTTATTTTTGAGGTTGATAACTTCCAATTCCAAAATGTGACATGTTTCTTCCTTTTTAGTCAAATGGATCTTTAAGTCTTCTTCTATTTCCTTAGCTTCTTCAAGTTGAGTCTTTAGATTGATGACTATTTCTTCTGTCTCATCCAAGACTTCTGTGCATTTATTGGTTTTTTCATATGTCTTCAACTCTTCTATTTTTTTTTTATATAAACAACTTCAGTCTTCAATATTTTGATTTCTTCCTTGTTTTCTAGTTGAATATTTTTGAGGTTGACGACTTCCAATTCCAGCATGTGGCATGATTCTTCCTTTTTAGTCAACTGGCTCTTCAGGGTTTCTTCACTTTCCTTAGATTCTTCAAGTTGAGTCTTTAAACTATTGACCATTTCTTTTGTTTCTTCTAATTGTTCTGTGCATTTATTGATTTTTTCATATGCCTTCATCTCGTTCATTTCTTTTGTTAGATAAAAAACTTCGGTCTTTAATCTATTGATCTCTTCATTGTCTTCTAGTTGAATCTTTTGTTCTTTCTCTTCATGGTTGTTAGATTGATCTAAATGTTGTAGTAGCAACATATATTTCTTTTTAAGTTTCTCCAATTCTTATAGAGTGCACATAGTTCTATATTAGATATTTTCAAGAGCCTCCATAGGAACTTCAAAATATATACAATTTATTGGTTCCATACGAATCTCTTCTAATGCAGCTATAAAATCAATCTTAAGATTCAATATTTTTTCTTCGGTGATTACTGAGGTATGTATAAATTCTTTGATGGAATTGTCTTATTCATTTATGAATAGGGATTGCATCAATTCCTTGTTTGAGTTGTCTTCTTATTTGATGACTGGGGATTTCATCAATTCCTTGTTTGAGTTGTCTTCTTTATTGATGACTGTGGATTGCATCAATTCCTTGTTTGAGTTGTCTTATTTATTGATGACTGGGAATTGAATCAATTCCTTGATGGTATTGTCTTGTTTTTCTATGTTTTGTACTTTACTCTGATAAGGACTCTCTAGTTGGAGCCATAATACTTTAGCAAAGGTGCAGTGTCCCATATTTTCTTTGATCCGGTCTGACAATCCATTCTGGATTGCTTTTAATGCCATTTAATTATTTTTCTTTGCTTCTTTTGTAGTTTTGGATTTTTTTATTGAGGTAGTTAAGTACCAAGTCTTACTTACTATTGAGTACCAAAATCCAGATCCTCTTGACTTCATATATATTTTCATTCTTTCCCTCCATGAAGAGTAGTCTGTTCCATCAAATAAAGGAGCATCATTTATGGAGAGATCCATTTGTTCATTCATTTGTGTGTTTAATAGGATATTCCTTCTAGTGATTAGATTGTTTTTCCTTGAAGAAACCTAGCTCTGATACCAATTGTTGAAACAAACACTACTACTGAGAGGGGGGGTGAATCAGTGTCTGGAAATCTTTGCTACTTTTCACACTTTCATAGATTAACTAAATTAACCAAAGAAGATATATGAAGTTCAATTAATTATTCATAAACACGTATAACAAAAAATGTATGAAGTAGATAAAATATCATTATTTAATTTATTTAACTTGAATGAATACAAATAAAATCAATCATTTAATATCTTCAACTTCAACTGAATATGAGAGATCCAACTCTCTGATACAAGAACCAACTTGTAGTTCTCAGATCCAACTGAGAAATGAGGAATCCAACCCTCATAACAAGACCCAACTTTTTTATCTCAAATCCAACTGAGATGTGAGGAGTCCAATCCTCATGACAAGACTCAGCTTGTAAACAGGCACCAACCTGATAGAATGAACTTTCATTCAATCCATTATATATATATATATATATATATATATATATATCAAGACACACTCTTCCCTTCATATTCCTTTACTTATATAGTCCTCCAAAGGGTGCCACTTTGAAACAATCTGTCCTTTTGGAATGAAACATTGCACCCATTCATTTAATTAACACAAATGGTAACCTTTATTAATTGATTTCAGTACACCAATTTAGACAACGATTTTCATATAAATATTCTAGAGTGATGGAAACGAATTTTAAAATTCTACGACATGGGTTTTTTGTATAACATGCCAAATTAGTCGAAGCATGTCACATTTCCCCATAAAGTGTGAGAGGTGGCCAATACTGGCAGTTCTTTCAAGGAAAATTTCCCAGATTTTCCTTTCATTGTCGGATGCCAGGTCGACTTCAGTACATATTACCTTTTCATGAATGTCTAAATCGACTTCCACATATATCCTTCGTTGGTGATTATTTAAACCCAAATTGTAAACATTTTACTTGATGGTTATATTAAAATCGGTTCCCTCTCAGTTGCTAGTCACTGCAGATTTGAATTGGTCTCACACTTTTTCGTATTTTCTTCCTCATTCGACCGACAAACATCTTTTTGGTTGACTCAACTAGGAGAAATTTTGACTTGAGTATTTCAATTCTAGTTGATCCATCTTGCTTCAACCTCAACCTGACTTGTATTTAAGTTTTCTTCGACTTCGACCCTTAGGCTACTTCTTTCTTGGAATGACTTGACTTGGAAGAAAACCGACTTGAGAAATTTGACTTAGGTCGTCTCGACTTACTTTGGCTGACTTGTATTTCTCGACTTAATTTTCCTTCAAATTCGACCTTCAGTTGGTCGAATTGTCTTCGACTCGTTTTGTAGTTGATCGAATTCCATATAGTCGACCTTATTGTTGTTTAAATCAAAACAACTTGTCACTCAATGGTGTCAATGCTTCCTCACCAAACATCCACCATTGACATTTTGTCTCATATCTGGACTCTTCTTCAATTGATATTTTCTAAATAACTTTTAATGAACCATGTCTTATTAACTTATTTATTTGTGATTTGTATGTATCCATATTGGATTATCCATTTAACCTTTTTATCTGGACAATTTCTTCACAGTTTCTTCTTTTTTGCATGGATGTTAATGACACAATATCAACATTATACAATATAGGATGAGTGTATCAATCTCATGCAATATATTAGTCAATATTATCTTTCTATTTATATTCAAGTCACCTTCATAACATTATGTCCAATATTGAAAATGTTTGACATTCAAGTCACCTTCATAACAAATGTCCAATATTGACAATTCTTTTGAAACCAATCAATCAATGATACTTCACCTATTTATCAAGGTTGACATCAATGAGAGCCAAATTCCCAACACTTTATACCACTTTTAACCATAATATATATTATTTCACTTTAACAACAATGTTCAGTAGTATATCATCAATGTATAATCTATAAATGCATCCAATATATATATCATAAGACTATAAACATAAGAAGCATCACATCAACATCACATCAAGAACACAGTACACCGGTATTTACGTGGAAACCCAAATGGGAGAAAACCATATAACGATTTCTTATATATATCAAGAATTCATTCATAGGAAGCACCAACTTCCAAATTCTCCAACTACAACTAGAAGGAGGCTACCACCCGCTATTTACAGGATCCAATGATCCGAAATGATCTTTTAAATAACTTGGTTAAGTATGTTGCATGGAAATTTTTATCAGTTAAGACTTAATAATAAAGAGAAGAAGCTTAAGAATAGAATTTGTATCACATGAGAAGTAAAAAAAGAAAACCATAAGAATATTCAAGACACTAGAAGTTGATAACGGAGTTCGACAAATCTTCCTTCGTCTCTGGGCCTTGGTCTTAGTGGGGGATGCTTCTTTATTAATATTCAATGCTCAAAATCTACATCAAAATTATATCAACTTGCTCTCTGACTGACACAACAATGTTCTTCTCTGTCTTAGGAACTCAATGCAATAAACGAGACTAAAAAAGGTGGATTATAACTCCCAAAACTGGCCTCCAAATCTCAGCTACTCTCTTGGCTTTCGTGCATAAAAGGGGCTTGCTCTCTACAACTTGAAATCATTCCATTGTACATAAATTCCTATTGTTGATAAAACAATTTGGGTTTATATAGAAATTAAGTTGAAGATCAAATCCCAACTCCCCCAAGTTTTTGGCCTCTTTCTAGGCTTAGATCCTCCAAAAATGGGAAAAATCCCATTAAAATAGGGCATAAATTAATTAAAAAACCATTTTCTGAAGTGGAAAACCCACTTTCCATAAATTATGGGTGTGCACCCCCCTTCTCCAAGCTCTTGGTCATATGGGTGGCCATGTGACTGAGAACCAGAGCCAAATGGCACCCACTCCCCTGGTCCTTAGGCTCTTGGTCGTGTGGATAAGCCATGTGGCTGTGAGCCTTGTCATAAAAGCACGTGGTTATAATGCCTTGGTTGGTGGGCTAGGCCCATGGACCGGGTGCTATCCCATAACACCCATCCAATGACCATAAAAAAATGAAAATTTTCCATGACATATGACAAGTCATATGGTAGTTGGATCAGTTGGTGCCCAGCGATTAGTTCATTCCGAAGCCCGGAGGTTAGAAGTTCAGATCCTGCGAAGGTGAAAAAAACCTTTGAATCATTCATTATTGGCCTAACCAAGGGTGCCACATGGCACCACTGGATTGGGCCACGTCTCACCCTACAACTAGCTCGTACCAACCCATTCACTACACTGTCAGTCGCATAGTCAGCAGCCAATGCATCTGCACAGTCAACCTGTATCGCCACGTGTCCAACCTAGAGACTTCCATATCACTACCACCTTTCATCCATACTACCGTGTGTCTGACCCATATCCTTCCATGTCACTTCCATCCTTTCATCCTTCCTGCCATGTGGCAAGCTGTCACTGGTCCACATCATCATACGAACTGCTACGTCAGCATCTGTACAGTCCATGTGTCAATTCCATACCATGCCAACTTAGCCCTAAAAAATCCAAACTTGCATGACACATGTCAGCCTCTGGTGTTTCCACGTCAGCATGATGATGCCATCTATATGGACTATTGACTTTGACCTTTGAATTTTTGCATGTTTGGAGAAAACTTCAGAACGCAATATCTTTCGCATACAGAGTTTATTTTCGAAAAAGAATATACTGTCAGAATCAGTGCGACGAGCACTACGTGATGGAATTGGTTTCATATGAATATGAGAAATTTGAATTTTTGACCTTTTTGGATCCACTTTGGATCACATCTCCCCACTGAGACCTTTTGGTCCTCCAAAAGGAGATTAACCAGACATCAAGTGCGGGATAGGGATAGGCCTCCCCACTTGTCCTTTGTCCATCAAATTTGTCCTGTGCACCTATCACATCATAATCAATTGAAAAAAAACCATGATAACTTAACACATATTGTTATCCATATTTGTTCATTCACATCCTTCTGAATTCACTACCATCTATGTAGAAAACATTTGCAGCGATAAAAAAATCAACAACATGACTAAAAATGAACCAACATGTATGTTCTTCTTTACAATCTTGCACAACAAAAAATCATCTTGAAGCAAAGTATGGCTAGATCTACATACTACGACCATTTTTCTTTCTTTCTTAAGATCAACTGGTACAATTATAGGTGTATTTCTTGCATAAGATGCCTTCTTTAATTGTTACATTGTAAAAAGAGATCGATTCCCTTTTATATGATGAGAATGCACAACATATTTTGTCCCTTCTTTAGTTAAGTGATATTTATTTTATTCCCTAAAGAAGATTACCTTGTGATCATATAAATAAGGGCTACCCAAGTGTTGAAGGAAAATCTCCCTGTGGACAGGTAGATCTCCTCAAAGAGCTAGACTCTTAACTCTAAGACAGAAAGTGCCTATCATGGTCACTGACTTCCTTTTAGATCTAGGTGGAAAAGTGTGTGAGAAGGAAGGAGAAAAGAAGTACCTTTTACCAATGTTTGTCCCTGCACGCTCCGAGTTGAGCTCCAATCTTTTGCTCTTCGATAAGCCCTGTAGAAAAACAAAGTACGACCACTTCCTACTCTATCAAGATTAGTCCGAAATAGGTCTATCTACTAAAGAGACAAATTCATGTGAGATTGAACAGGAATTAGAAAGAAACATGCCAATCAAATTATATTAATGAAGACAAAACATTGCTTACAACCGTAGAAGGATTGCAACAATTTCATCAAGTCCTCCTTATCTAACCCTTTGCTCAAAAGATCCACGATCCGAATGATGATAACTTCATTGATTTCTCCCTATGAGATCATAGGTCCCTTGCTTCCAAATCACCTCTGTTCCAGCACCACTTATAAGATCATAAGTTTGGTGTGATTCTCCCTTTCCAACTCCCTTTCACCATGAGAAATCTTGCTTATATAGCCTTGGAGAGGCTCAAGAACTTGAGATATCCTTGGGGTGAGTTGAGGATTTTCCTCCTCCAGTTGAGGATCTTCCCTAAGATCATGGTTGGACTAGGGATTCAAATCCAACTGCCTTCAAAGAATGAAAGGATCCTTCCCCCATTCATCTCAACAACTTAACTACTGCCCAGAATAGACAGCGCTCCCTCAAAAGGGCCATCAGAGCACTGTAGTGCTCCCCAGTAGGCTTAAGGGGGGCACCAACACTCCTAAAGACACCAGCACTCCCTCAAAAGGGATATTAGAGCTTTATAACGCTCCCAAACAGTGTAAGGGGGAGCGCCAACACTCCCAGAAGAGGTATAGGGGAGCGCTCTCCTCCAAAACTTAGTTTTTTAAGTGTTTTCAGATGGCAAAAGGTTCATGAGACTAGTTAACCTTTCCTCCTCTTACAAATCAAGTGTTTGACATGTGCCAAGTGTCCTCTTGATGCCGTTTATAGGCACGACATAGGCATCATGGCAGTATGCTTCCCTGACACTTGCGACACTTGTGAGCAAAATGTGACACTTGCGACCTTTGTAATGACGACACTTGCGACACTATCAAAGTGAGTATTTTTTATGTGTAATAGATTGCCCCCCAAAGTATGAAGTTAGAAGATAGGAACTGATAACTGAAATACTTTGTAGACTTTCAAGCAAGGGTATAGACACAGAGAACTTGACAGAAGCTGCACACAAACATTCAACAAATATTATGACATGTTTCAAACCCAAGGCAGACATACCTATGCTTGGGTGATTAAGACTTGCAAGATATGGCCGCCATAAAATACACTGTAGATCCATAATTGTATTGAGAAAAAGGTATAGCCACTGAAAATACACTGTGGATATATACTCCCATGACTTGAACTAATTGTAGCCACGAAGAATACACAGTGGATCTACGAGATGACAAGACATAGCCACGACCAATACAAAGTGGATCTATGTGACAGTATATGTGTGATTATTCAAGGGAAATTCCGTTGCAACCTGGGCAAAGTACATATTAGAGTGATCAATCAACCCGGGGTCTTCTTACCGATCTCAATGTAGTACAAATCTAACCATGTGAATAAATGTCCTGATGTCGAACATGGCAGAAACCACTTGATTACCGGTCAATGATGTAAACCGTTAACAAGCATGAGGGAGATCATCATTAATGTCAATGATTCCCAAGGTACCCTAGTACATTCCAACGAATGTGAATGGATGAGTTGAAGTCTAACATCCGTGGAATCATCTGATCAGAGGTAAATGACGAAAACCCACTGTCGGACGTGAGGAGGCCTGCCATTAAGGCATGCAGGTCCCAAAGTACTAACTGGTTTCTAAGTCTAGTTCTTGGATAATGTGTTGAATTCAATAGGAATAGACTCGTTGAAGGAGGGCCTTGATGTATCCCCCATCAACGACACAAAACGAACATGGAGATGTAATTGGTAGATAAAATGAACATGGACTGACACGGGTATTGAGACAAGATATTTGTGATGGCTGACTCTCGAGGTGGATACTTCCCTTGAACACTGAGGCACAACAACAGAAACATGACATGGACCAAAACTTGATGATGCAGTGGATGTTGTGACTTACGTCAGGTGACCCAAAGGAGTGAAAGAAACTCAAAGGATTGGCTCAGTGCAGAGGTTTAGCAGATTATAATGTGTGCAAAATACAAAGTGTCGTGTTCAAGGGTGACTCTAAGAATTACTTGGTAATGTTCTCGAGAGACTGCTTGGCTTGCTTCTTTCAAATTTCCCCCCATCCAGATAGACGAGTACCTCTTTTTAATTTAACAAGCTCGAGGAGGATAACACATGCTTGATAAAACTCACCTTCGGTAAGTTCCTCTTCCTTTGTTTAACGAACTGGAAGAAGTAAGGGTTCGATCCCATATGGGCCTGTCGATGTTTTGTTTAGTGAGTCCAAAGATAGAAAACTCGAAGGTTTTTCATGATTATAGAGTCTGGAAAAACACTTACAAGAGAACTCTCTCAGTTCCTTTTTCGTAAAGTAGTCTGACGAGACTGAAAAAGAGATAAACTATCGCTCAACAGACGTTTTCTTCAAATAATTTAATGAGCGTGAAGAGAACAAGGTCACTCGGCAATCTTTTCATCTTTAGAGAGTCTGAAAAGATCTTAAAGATGACTCCAATGTTGTCCTATTTCGTAATGTTAGTCTCGTGAGGCCAAAAAAGAGATAAATTATCACTCGAAAGACACCCTTTCAAACCGTTTAATGAGTGGGAAAGAAAGCAATATCACTCGGCAATCTTTTCATGTTTAGAGAGTTTGAAAAGAGATTAAAGGAGACTCCAGGGGGTTCCTTTTTTGTGTATCCATACAGGTATAAAAAAGAGATAAAAGTCTACCCGGATGCATTCTCATGTATTTATGAGAACGAGAAAGAACAAAGACTAAACTCGGTATGCCCCCAACATGAAAGTTAGTGGCTTAACTCCAGAATGATCAGCAAAGGCTGGAGACATGCCCTCCAAGCTTCAATTCATTCACCGACTTTGAGGTTGTCACCAATTTCTATAGTAGATGAGAAAAAGGAGAAGGGTGGATGAAAAGAAGGTTCAAGAGAGGTGATTGTTTCATTTTTTAACGAGCTTGAAATAGGAAAAGAACTATGCTCAAAGCCTCTGTTTCATTTTTTAATGAGCTTGCCACAGAGAAGAGAAACTATGCTCGTGGTTTCGTTTGGATCAGGGCTTCCAAGAGGATAATGCTCTGGAAGGGTACCATGTCAATGGATAAAACATGGTCATGGCCTCTAGGAGATCTTTCCTGGATGGAAGATAATCACTCGGGAAGGAACACATGTCGAGGGTCGCGATAGGAGTAAGGAGATCAGGTTCCAATAACCCTACCGAAGAGATCACCATGTCAACTACTGGATCCACATCGTCAGAAGTTAAAATCATGGGAGATAATGAAAAAGCAACACCACGAGGGGAGATAGAGTGTATATCTTCCTGAATTTCTTCACGAGGGGGAAGAAAAGACGATCGGTGACAGTGATTATCTCGAGGTAACTTGTCAATGAAAAACATTTCTAGAATAGATTCATCCAAAGGAAAAGTTGGGGAAATGTAGTTGATCACAGACGATAAGGAAATCAACCGTGATTGCATCGAGGAACTGTCAGACGCCAATAGATGTTGGGAATATGACGAGGGAGAAGCAGATTGGGTAGAAACGTATGATGTTTCAGCTGGACTAAGTGGCACAGTGTCACTTAGTGCATTGAATTCCAACGGATGAGGTACAATCCAAGGGTCAGATGATTCCAAAGATTGATAAGCCGCGGTTGAAATCATATCGACGGTGGAAATATGATGTGTAGTCAGTGGAAGTGGTGTAGGGAAGGTACCCATGAGGCTAGAATCTTTCAGTAAGCCAACACCAACACTTTCATACGTGATCTTGTGGTCTCCCAAGAAAGGAATATTGTTGGTAGTGGGAGCGCGAGCATCGGTCTTGCAGAAATCCAATTGATCAACAGTGACAATTTTGCCCTGATGAGGAAATTGTACATATCGAAAGATCGACGAGGCAATGACAGTCATAGCATAAAACCAACTTCTTCCAAGTAACAAGTTGTAGTCAAGGGGAGCATCGACAACCTTGACATCAACAGTAACAGTTTTACCACCCAATTGGATGGGTAGGGACTATAAAAGCCCATGGGGATGAAAACCTCACCCATCAAAGGTGCATAACATCGTTGGGGATTTTTTGAGTGCTGGTGATTTTAAACCTTTCCAACACGCTAAAGACATGACACAAGTTGAGGCTCCCTCATCCAAAATAGTTCGATGGATTTGTTGATTGTGAACAATAACATCAACTTGGAAAGCAAGTTGGTGGGAGAGTCGAGATGCATAATTATCCAGGTTAAACATGATCTGATTGGATGACTCAGGATTAACAGCACCAAGAGAATTCAATAGCATTCTATGTTGACTGGGGAAGTGCTGTAGAACCTCTAACGCAGACATAGCACATGGTGACTGAGCCAAATCTTCAACAATGTTGTAGTTTTGGGCAGCACGTGAACTAGGATTAAAGGTAGCTTTACAAATAGTGCTCTTAGGAGGGTGTAAGATAGAGTCAAACATGGGTTTCTCAATCTGAAGTGGTCCAGATGGAGGATTAACTGAAGGAAGACTAACAGAGGATGATGATGGATCCGGTAAAGTGCCGTCACTGTTAGTGTTTTTTCCTTTTTCAGGGTTACCTGGTGTGTCATATGTCTTAGAGAAAGTGGTCAAATTTATCCCATTAAACATATAAATATGTGCACTCGACGAGGCTTCATCATTAGGATTGCTAGAACTGCCCCCAGGAGAGGGGGTTTGAGCAACCATGGATTGTTGCTGCAAAAAAGGTTGAGTAAGCACAATGGGTTGTGACTTCCCTTTGAAAATTTTGGCCACTTCATTACAAAGCAGACAATCTCGAGTGTAGTGATCGTCACCACAAATGATACACGGGAATTTCAGTTTCCATTGTGGTTGCTTTTCGGTAGCAGGTGTTTGATTTTTGGGTTGTTCATTATTACTTTTTGATTTATTTTTTGTCTTCTTCTTACCTCCGGATTGTTGTGAAGAGGCAAATTGAACTGCATTCACCTCAGAGATCTGATTTTGGGGGGAGGTAGAGGAGGGTGTAGTTGATTTGGAAAAAGATGGGGTTTTGACGGAATCAATAACACCATCTGCATGAGATGAGGATGATGGCTTAGAAGGATTGGTATTAGCTCGAGCAACATTCGGACTAAAATCATACAAAGTACCATATTGGGAATAAACCAAGTCTAAGTACTGAGCCCGAGCAATGGCTTGTTCCTTTGTGACCGCACCACCCATAGCGACATCATGAGTGATAGGGGTAACAGTGATTTAGTAAACCATTCTGCCAAGAGCATGTCAGGAATGACTAGCTTGATCATCCTTCGTTGTCGCCTCCACTCATGAATATGGTCAGAGATATGCACAGAGTTAGTTTGACGAAGGGAGGTCAAGAGTTCAGTACCCGTCTCGTAGCGGATAGGCAGTTGAAAGTGCATGAGGAAAGACATGGCAAGAAGATTGAAATCATGAAAAGAAGCATGTGGTAGTTCAATATACCACTTTGCTTCTGAACCGGTAAGTGTTCGCTGGAAAAGACACAAACATATAGAATCATCCATGAGGGAGTTTGATGAACACCACAAATGGAAAGTCATCACATGGTTTTTCAGATCTTTGATAGTGTTTCCGTCAAATTTTGGAATATCAGAAGGAATTTTAGCTGGAATGGATGGCCAAACCGGTGAATGAGAGATAGGATCATTAGTTAACCAAGACAAGTCTGGGAGATCCAGAGTCGCAAGGAAAGGTAGCTGTCGGTTAATGTGCGAATGATACTAGTGTGGCATAGGAACACCAGTAGGACCATAGACTAGGTTAGGTGGATAGTTGTAACTAGTAGGTCCTCCTACATACGATTGTTGCTGGCCAGGATAAGAAGGATTCTATGGTGCATGAGAAACATTGGCATAACCTGGTGGGTTTTGAACATTATAGGCTGGGTGATTTATTTGTCTGTGAGAAGGATAAATATTTTTCCCTTGAGAATGGTAAGGAGTAGATCCCAGAGGTGGATACACATGAGGCCCATGAGGAGGATAAGACTGTGGTCCCGGAGAACTCCAGGTGGTGTTTTGGATACCGCCTGGATAAGATTACTCGTAAGATGTTTCGGAAGGAACAGGATTGGATACTCCTCCTAGTGGGTTATTATACAAGTGCCCCCCAACGTGGGGTTGAGTAAAAGTGCTTCCTGAAGATACTTCCCAGGATTGTGAAGGGTTTCCAGCAAACGAGGTTTGCCCCCCTGCCAGTGGTGGATTGACGACCGGGGTATGACTGGAAAATGGAGGTTGCCCTCCAAGAGGAGCATGAAAAGGGGACTGTCCCCTAGAGGGGGTATGCCTACCATGGAAAGGTAGTCCTCCAGGAGGAAATGGTTCATTAGATGGTGGTTTCCCTCCAGCTGGTTGTGTTTGTACAGCAGGGGTTTGCATTCTCAGGTGAGAAGATGTCCCAACAGGATCGTGTGGAACATGCGACGTTGTAGAGTAAAAACTTGTAGAAACGAGGGTAGAGATTGAAATGCTTTGGGGATGAGTAGAGGTTGTGAGTCCAGCATTAGGATGGACTTGTGCTGGTGTAGAAGTAGGTTGAATAACCTAATCGACTGGGTGATTCATGGTTTGAACGGATGGTCTTGTTTCACTAGGAGGGTCATGAGAATGAAAGGGTTGTCGAATAGATTCGAAATGTTCATAGAGATCGTGTCTCGATGAAGTCTTCCATACAGAATGAGTAGGTGTTGGATTGGTTGCTACTGTGGTGCTAGGACGAACAGGAGTCCTGTACTCATCACCAAAGATTGGTTCCGTGGATCCCATATATGTTTTAGTAAAGATCCTCTCCGGTAATCGTGGGACTTCTTCGTCTATGACATCCCCAAGGGAGTCTAAATGAACCAAAAGTGGTTTGAGAGGAGTTACGAACATAGGTGTGGTGGGATTTTCAACCGTGACCAAAGTGTATTCTAAGTTATCTAACGGAGGAGCAATAACACTTCCATCGTTAGATGGGTTGTCTACCTCTCTACGGTAGTTTTTTTCTGGAGGGTTAGGATGTAAGGGTTGATAGCCTTCCGGAGGAATCCCTTGCATCCTACGTGATCAGCGAAGACCTTTATCGTCTACGGGCTCAATTGTGGAGAATAACAGAACACACTAAAAATCTAAGGCCAACTAAGAAAAAGAAACAACATGCACTAATGAAATCTAGGAATCAAACAAGCAGACAAAACTTCTCTCGATGACCATACTAGTTGGTGATGAAATCCAACGTCGCGTGATCAAGTCGAGAAGGGGTTGGGATATGGTGGAACTATTACAATGGAGACCTGCTTAATGGACTTATGCCTTGGTGCAAGCTTCCATGCAGTAATTGTGGATTTACCCTCCAAGGAGCTTGAGTGAGTTTGACCAATGTCTGTTCCAGGTACAATGAGACTTCCCTTCACTGTCACCTTATGTAAGTACCTAAAGATTATGGCAACTAAAGATACCAATTTGCAGTGAGTCCCTGGGTGGGTACAGTCGACAATCCAATTTGAAACATATGGGTAGGATAACAAGTCCAAAATCAACCCGAAAGGCTCCCACACATAATCATGGGTATACCTTCCAGTGACCCCCAATATATGATCCGACCACTACAAATAGTTGAACCACAGAGGGATAATCTTCGTAATTCACCCGAATGCGACCTCGTGTGTAACCCTTGTGTGAGAGGGGGATCCCAGAAAACCAATACAACAATTGAATTTGACTCTCCCTAACTCAGGATGCTAATGTTTGTTTTGGAAACTTTGGAGAGTTATACTCACAGCCTAATCCAAAGTGCTAACCCTAGTCTACTGTTGGTGGAAGATCCTAAAAACAAAAATGTTCTAGATAGTTTTTAATTAGCATTCGTTTTAGAGCTGTTCTTTACTCAAGGGGTGCACGAAAGTGAAACTAATGGAATGATGACTCAATGCCAAAAAAGATGCATAGAATATGATAAGCAATCATTTCTTTTCGATGAACACCTACTTAAGGGAAAGAGAAGGACTCATTTTCACTTTCAAACACTAATACGAAAAATCCTCTATCAACTGGTTCTCAATCAAATCCAATGCAATCCTAAAACATTTTCAAAAATGCCTTCTAATATGCAAATCAAGCACTAAAATATAATTTTTTTTTTGTATGTGAATGATAACTAATTCAACGCGAAACAATTCTCATCAGAAAGACCAGAGAAAGACCAGAGAAGCTACAATTTTCGCGCCTTCAACTCCAGACTTAAATTCAAAAGACAATTCCACAGTAAGACTTGCATAACAATGGGGATAGGTAATTTAACTCAGGTGTGTTTAGTTCGTATTGATTTATTGTATTAATTTTCATACTAATAAGTTTGAACTAAGGGTGCCTTGATTACTCCATAACGTTTCATCATTTCCACGACCTGTACCTAATGAACTAACCTACCATGACATTTCATGTCATAAAAATACACCACATTACCGGAACTAAGTTCGATTTGACTCGGATATGATAACTCTACACCCTTGTACGACATTCATCATGTTCCGACACCCTATCTATCTCCACGACAATTCAAATATTCTCATATGATTTTCTTCCCGACTCCATTCTCTATCACATTCTCTCCCTTCGTCGCCCTCATCCAACCTTTGTTGCCACCTATAGACTTCCCCTTTGATACCAAGTAGAGACATGGTAGAAAATCGCCACGAACCAGAGACATACGCCGACTTGGAAGCCCTTCCGGAATATGAGGCAACCAGAGATATTTTTAAGCAAGCGGGGTGGGAGCCGTTTTTTAAGAAGTTTGATGGATATAACGATGCAATCATGCTCCAGTTTGCTCTGCATTTTGAGGGTGGGTCTACCAAAGTGGGCGAGCTTGAATTCGAGGTCACAGAGAAGTTCATTTCAGAGGCAATTCAATTGCCCACCACAGGCCAAAGATGGACAAAGGGGCAGCCGGTTGTTAAAAAGGTCTGTACACAGTTGTTGAAACCTCAGTACCAGGACACACAATGGTCCGAGGGAACATTGCGGTCTTGGCTGGAACCAAAGTGGGCTCAATTGTTGGCCATCCTCCAGCGTTACCTCATGTGTGAGGGTCGATATGCCATCATATTCCCCTGCCATGCGCGACTCCTATTACACTTCAAAGGTACTCTATTTAACATACCTTTCTTTTTGTTAAAAAGTTTAAAAAGGATGGCCGAACAGGTCCAAAGGGATAATGAGTTTCGAGGAAGTCTATTCCACTTTGGTTTAGTTAAAATATTGATTAAATCTTCACTGGCGAAGAAGCAAGAAAATTGGGACCTATTCACTGTAAAAACCCTTGCATGTGCCCAGTCTAAAGATAGGAGTGTGAACCCTGTTTCCCCTCACAAAAAGTTGAACTCCAGGAAAAAGAGGGTCAAAACCCTGACTAAAGACTCTGTTGGGGACCCTGATCTAGAACCTCCAATCGATGATGAAGTAGAAACCAATACTGAAACTATGAAGGACACCACACCTACAAAGGCGAACATTGAAATCCTGAGTTCCCCCCTAGCTGCTGAGAACATAATTAACGTGGAGGAACTAGTAGAGTCGACTAACAAGCCTAAGAGGAATCCAAAAAGGAAATGTAAAAGCATATTTTTAGGAATGGACAACTCGGTGCCCAGTTACCCCCCACAGGAGAGATTGGAAAGCGTGGATGGTCACGAAGAGGCTCCAGAGCCTTCTGAAATGACCTAGACTCTGTCCCAACTCATTCGAAAAAACTGTAAAACAAATCAGCAGGCTACCATGCCCAAAGGAATTATGCAGAATGCGTCAATTCAAGTACCAACCGGTACACCTGTTCAGATGCATAGAGAGTCCACTCCTGGGCCTAGTCCAGTTGACACCTATGAACGAAGCCCAAATAAGTTCACTCCTGAACTCAGTCCAGATCATAATTTTGATCCAGTTGACACTTATGAACACAGCCCAGATGAGTTCACTCCTGAACGCAGTCCAAATCATGATTCCAGTAGAGTTCACACCCCTTCTCAAATCCCAGACGAGTTTACTCATGCGTCTAGCCCTCAGGCACAGCCAGGATAAGACCAAACATTTGAAACCCACTGCGAGATTTCCTCCAGCCTATCCTTGAAACCAATGGTGGAAAAACTAGAAAGCAAGAATAACAGATTGAAGGAGAAGTTGCATGAGTACATTGTATTGGATAGACATATTAAAACTGAGAACGAACTCATGAAACTCAGGGTAACTCACCTCTTGTTCAAAATTGAAAGGTTAAAGCAGAGGAATAAGGATATTTTCAAAAGGAACAGGCAACTTCAGAGGACTGCCAAAAAGCATATTATAATCAACAGAGTCCTCAAGAAAGAAATCAGGAATCTGAAGAAACAGGAGAGGCTACAAATG
>ML780100.1:300465-313063 GCA_009831015.1 Picea engelmannii
TTACAACGAGATGGTTGGGACCTTATGAAGTAGAAATTGTTTTTGATAACGGTTCTGTCAGGATTAAAACCATAGATGATTCTCAGAACTCCTTTGTAGTGAATGGACATCGATTGAAAGTGTACAACAAGCCTTTGTCAAAATATGATTTCTTGCAGGAAGTGGCCAAGCAAACAGAACTAAAGATAGTAGGGGAAGAGTCTTCTCCTCCTGCTGATCTTTGATCATTCATACTATTTAAAAAAAAACTCTGTAAATAATAAATTTTTAACAGAAAAAAGAAAAAAAATAAAAAAAAATCAAATAATATAAAAAGAAAAAAAAACATTTATTTCCTTCTTTCTTTTGGATGTGTTGATGTTTTGTTTTCAGTTTTACAGGCCTCTCAGAACAAGTGCAGGGCTGAACTCACAACAGGTAAGAAGGTAAGACTGTTTTATTTCATGAGATTTTCTTATCAATATGACTAACTTGTTTTGAAACAAATAAATTCAAGCTTGTTTGCTCCCTTTGTTTGCTCATTAAAATATGAAAGGGGCATTTATCAGGAAGGATTATTCTTTACCAGACCTGGTGAATTATTATGGGAAAGAAACCCCCTTAGAGTCTTCTTTTGGCATTTCCTCAGACTCTCCAAATATGAGGAAGCAATGAGCATGAACTAGCTTGGGCTCATAAAATGCACAAGCAGGTGATTACTGTTCAAAAAGTTATGTCTGCAAAATTTCTATCTGCGCTCATGTTGGATGACATGGATTATGTCAAGATCCACCTTCCAACAAATCTCACTCCATCGACACCAGCACCTTATTTGGAGCAGAGGTTAGAGATTATTTAGCACCCTGGACTCTGCATGCCTTAATGGCAGATGTCTTTGCTAACAACCATGGGAATACACCAATGTCTCTTGGTTGATAGATCCTACAAGCGACTCGACACCAACACCTCTATTTGTACCTGCTAGGATGTGCTGTAGGTACCTTGAGGCCCATTGACATCACAGGTGGGTCATCTCGCATCGGTTAACAACATTCATTAATGGCAGATAATCTGATGATTTCTGTTTGTGTTCGACTCCAGAACATCTATTCACACAAATCAGACTTGTACCATGGTTGAAGCTTTGAAGCTGTTGAAGACATGATTTCGGTTGATATTTTTCAAGACAGAACAAAGGCCAGGTTCAGGGGTCATCCTCAGATAATCTGCTGTTATACACAGGAAGTTTTTCTCAGAACGGTATTATTTGTTCAAATTCTTCTGCAGATTCTTGAGTGTTCCATTAAGTACCAGTCAGTACCAGCACAGAGTTCATCAGTTACAGGTTCATCAGAAAGACCAGAGAAGCTACAATTTTCACGCCTTCAACTCCAGACTTAACTTCAAAAGACAATTCCACAACAAGACTTGCATAACAATGGGGATAGGTAATTTAACTCAGGTGTGTTTAGTTTGTATTGATTTATTGTATTAATTTGCATACTAATAAGTTTGAACTAAGGGTGCCTTGATTAATCCATAATGTTTCATCATTTCCATGACCTGTACCTAATGAACTAACCTACCATGACATTTCATGTCATAAAAATACAACACATTACCGGAACTAAGTTCGATTTGACTCGGATATGATAACTCTACACCCTTGTACGACGTTCATCATGTTCCGACACCCTATATATCTCCACGACAATTCAAATATTCTCATATGATTTTCTTCCCGACTCCATTCTCTATCACATTCTCTCCCTTCGTCGCCCTCATCCAACCTTCGCTGCCACCTATAGACTTCCCCTGTGATACCAAGTAGAGCCATGGTAGCAAATCGCCACGAACCAGAGACATACGCCGACTTGGAAGCCCTTCCGGAATATGAGGCAACTAGAGATATTTTTAAGCAAGTGGGGTGGGAGCCATTTTTGAAGAAGTTTGATGGATATAACGATGCAATCATGCTCCAGTTTGCTCTGCATTTTGAGGGTGGGTCCGCCAAAGTGGGCGAGCTCGAATTCGAGGTCACGGAGAAGTTCATTTCAGAGGTAATTCAATTGCCCACCACAGGCCAAAGATGGACAAAGGTGCAACCGGTTGATAAAAATCTATGTACACAGTTGTTGAAACCTCAGTACCGGGAAACACAATGGTTTGAGGGAACATCACGGTCTTGGCTGGAACCACAATGGGCTCAATTGTTGGCCATCCTCCAGCGTTACCTCACGTGTGAGGGTCAATATACCATCATATTCCCCTGCCATGCGCGACTCCTGTTACACTTCACAGGTACTTTGTTGAACATACCTTTCTTTTTGTTAAAAAGTTAAAAAAGGATGGTCGAACAGGTCCAAAGGGCTAATGAGTTTCGAGGAAGTCTATTCCACTTTGGTTTAGTTAAAATATTGATTAAATCTGCACTGGTGAAGAAGCAAGAAACTTGGGACCTATTCACTGTAAAAACCCTCGCCTGTGCCCAGTCTAAAGATAGGAGTGTGAACCCTGTTTCCCCTCACAAAAAGTTGAACTCCAGGAAAAAGAGGGTCAAAACCCTGACTAAAGACTCTGTTGGGGACCCTGATCTAGAACCTCCAATCAATGACGAAGTAGAAACCAATACTGAAACTATGAAGGACACCACACCTACAGAGGCGAACATTGAAATCCCGAGTTCTCCCCTAGCTGCCGAGAACATAATTAACGTGGAGGAACTAGCAAAGTCGACTGACAAGCCTAGGAGGAATCCGAAAAGGAAATGTAAAAGCATATTTTCAGGAATGGACAACTCGGTGCCTAGTTACCCCCCACAGGAGAGATTGGAAAGCGTGGATGGTCACGAAGAGGCTCCAGAGCCTTCTGAAATGACCTGGACTCTGTCCCAACTCATTCGAAAAAACCGTAAAATGAATCGGAAGGCTACCATGCCCAAAGGAATTGTGCAGAATGAGTCAATTCAAGTACCAACCGGTACCCCTGTTCAGATGCAAAGAGAGTCCACTCCTGGGCCTAGTCCAGTTGACACCTATGAATGAAGCCCAAATAAGTTCACTCCTGAACTTAGTCCAGATCATAATTTTGATCCAGTTGACACTTATGAATGCAACCCAGATGAGCTCACTCCTGAACTCAATCCAAATCATGATTTCGATAGAGTTCACACCCCTGCTCAAAGCCCAGATGAGTTTACTCATGCGTCTAGCCCTCAGGCATAGCCAAGACAAGACCAAACATTTGAAACCCACTACGAGATTTCCTCCAGCCGATCCTTGAAACCAATGGTGGTAAAACTAGAAAGCATGAATAACAGATTGAAGGAGAAGTTGCATGAGTACATTGTATTGGATAGACATATTAAAACTAAGAACGAACTCATGAAACTCAGGGTAACTCACCTCTTGTCCAAAATTGAAAGGTTAAAGTAGAGGAATAAGGATATTTTCAAAAGGAACATGCAACTTCAGAGGACTTCCAAAAATCATATTATAATCAACAGAGTCCTCAAGAAAGAAATCAGGAATCTGAAGAAACAGGAGAGGCTACAAATGCTGGTTGCAGCCGCTGCAACCCTCTGATTGCTACCAGTCTTTGACTTTTGTTGCCTGAGGACAGGCAAAGAATTCAGTGTGGGGGGCATGTTGGTCTCCAGTTTTGATCATGTTTTTGCCTATATTATATTCCAAAGACCTCCATTTCTATACCCAGTACCACCCCTTTTGGCTTTGTTTTGACATAATTGACATCTCCCTACCATTCAATGGGGCTACTTAAGGTATCTTTACGTTTCAAGCTATTTTTATGCATTTTGATGCTTTAAATTGATATTGGAACTAATGTCGCTTGGGTTAGGTACCACTTCTATTTTTGGAACAGGATTGTCAGTACCAGGTACCGACTCGTACCCCGTGGAGATACCAATGAAGCCACTCAAGATCTGTGCGTTATGGTTAGAATGGGAGATAGAGAGATTCACATGACAGATGGATTCATCGCTCACAGGATGATTGAAGGCATAATGATAAAACTAAGTCGTTAACTCTTCATCGTTCACACTTCGTGACACTACGTGTCACGAAGATGTGAAGACCGTTTTAAACATTGATTCCAAGCTATTTTCGGATCGGGGATCCATTTGTCTTTATGTATTTTGCTTTAGACTGTTATGAGGAGGATTTATATATAACCAGGAGGTCGCTCCTAAGAGACGGTTGGATTATGTTATGTTATGAACACACCTTTCTGAATAAAAAATGTTGTTGCGTTATGTTACTCGACTGGTATACGGTTTGAGTATTTTCTTCTAAGTTAATGGAACGTGAAGTATACACAGTGATTGCATAGAATGATATAGTTGGTTCTGGTCATTCCTTACAGCGTTTGTGCCGTTTGGTTGGGCCCGCTAAACAGGTGCAAGTCGCTGCTTTACTTTGTCATAGATTTAGTTATTTCAATGTGTTAGTGTTTGCTTACATGATAGCTTAAAGTTTCAAAATTAACTCATTCAAAATCGTGTGTATTTATTCTTCAACTGAATCGTTCCAGCATAACTGATATCTTTTAAGTTGACGAGTATTGAATGTATGACTGATTCCTGTACGGTTTAGCACATGAAATCGGTTTAATTGGTTTCTAGTTTTCAATTCGAGCATAACTCAGATTTTGAATGAACTTTGCTTTGTCATATAGTTAGTTACCCTGCTTAGTTAGGATAGTTAGATTGCAGTTAAATTAGAGGAAGCTTCCGGTACCAGTAGGGTAAGTAGGATATTTCTCTGTTTTCCTGTAGACAGATTTCGACTCATTTTTAATGTTCAGATTAAATGCATTTTAGGAAAGACTCTTTTTGTCATGGCTTGAATCGAAATGGTGATGATAGATGATTAAAAGTAGTGGTGGAATAATCTTGTGAAATCACACTTCTGCATGGAAATAGAAGCACCAACATTTAAGCATAGGACTATTTTCTGTTAATGACTTAAATAGAAAATGCTAAGTTTCAAGATAGTCATTAAGATTCAAGTTCTCAGAGTGAGTTTGTGTTTTCTTCTAAGGATATCATTCAGATAGAGATTAGAGCCTTACCCGCACATACATTGTAGCAGCTCGAAGTTTACCAACCCTGGTTTGACAATTTAGTGTTTCACGTCATTTAAATCTTCAATTTAGCAGCCTGACAATGACACCAGTTAAACTTTCCTCCTCTTCCAAATCAAGTGTTTTACATGTGCCAAGTGTCCTCTTGATTTCATTTATAGGCATGACATAGGCATCATGGCAGTATGCTTCCCTGACACTTGCGACACTTGTGAGAAAAATGCGACAATTGCGACCTTTGTAATGACGACACTTGCGACACTATCAAAGTGAGTATTTTTAATGTCTAACACCAAGACCATTCCACATGATTCTAATGGCACCACATCACATATTACCTCATCCACAAACTTAGATGTAATTGCAAATTTTATGACACATTTCTTTGTTATGGTAAATTTGTGATTTTTTCTTATCCAATTTAACGAGTAGGGTTTGTGATGCATATTAGTTTTTAATCCTTGTTTCTTAACCACTTCTTCTGAAATTAAATTATCTTGAGATCCACTATCTAACAAAGTGTCGATCTTGGTATTTTTCATAATGACCCTTGTATGAAACAATTTACATATTGAATAAAAAACATCACCAATTTTACCTGACAAGCCAATTGTTGTGAATTTAGTCTCATCACCTGAATCTAACCCGAAGTCTGTTGGTTGTGTTGTTGTTACAACTTATTGCCTCCCTTTCCTCTCTTTGAACCACTTTGATCTCTTCCCTAGGTGAAATTGCCAACAATGCTTGCAAGAGAGCTTCTCTTCCTTCACTGTAGTTGAGTTTTCTTTCTTCACATTCACTTTTCCTTTGCATTATTTCTTTGAAGATGATTCCCCTGATACACCAACTCCATTTTTTCTTGCTTCAATATATGTCTCTTGAACAAAAACCTAATAAATATTAGTAGGTCCAAACATAAACACGATATTACAAGTATGAATAGGAAAACCTCTTATATACTTCATCAGAGTTTCTTGTGTATGTAAAGGAATGTTTAACATCAAAGCCATCTTAAGAAATTCATCTATGTATTCTTGCATCAATTGTTCTTTTCCTAATTCAAGACTTTTCCATTCAATTAAATCTTTCTCCTTATACCCCAAAGGATAGAATTGTTTTCTAAGTGAAAAAATAAAATCTTTCCATGATGGAAATACATTACCAATTTGTTGAGTACCATGTTGAAACTTACTTTCCCACCAGATGAGTGTTGTTCCTGCAAGATGAAGCGATGCCAATTTGATCTTGGTTGCCTCATCATTGATTTGTTGCACACTGCAATATACCTCCATCTATCTGACCTAGTTATAAATCTTCCCAGCATTGACTTCTCCATTATACACAGGAAACTCGAATTTCACATCAAGTTTAAGTAATGGCATGTCAGTCTTATGTTTATGGTAATGAGAATGTTTTCTCGCAGAAGTAGAATTTGAACTTGTACTTGAAGAAGAAGAAGATGGAGATGAAGGAGGTGAAGGAGGAGGTTTTGGAGGGTCTTCTCCCTCTTCACTTTTTTCTTTATTTGAATATTCCCCTTGAAAAGGTCTCTTATGTTCCAAGTAATCTTCATACAATACTTTTACCATCTCCAACATAGCAAATAAAGTTCTTTGAAACTCTCTTTCATGTTGAGAAATTCCTTCTTCAGATGCCATCTTCTCATTTTGAAATGTCCTTTTTATTGATCCAATATCAAAGATATCCTTCTACAAGCTCTCCTTCACCACACCTTAAATTTTCCCTGGTGATCATGCATACTAAAAAAAAACAAATGTCAACCTACTCTGATACCACTTGATCTGAAATGATCTTTTAAATGACTTGGCTAAGTATGTTGCATGGAAATTTTTACAAGTTAAGACTTAATAAGAAAGAGAAGAAGCTTAAGAATAGAATTTGCAGAACATGAGAAGTAAAAACAACAAACCATAAGTATATTCAAGACACCATAAGTTGATAACGTATTTTGACAACTCTGCCTATGTCTCCGGGTCCTTGTCTTAGTGGGGGAGGCTTCTTTATTAATATTCAATGCTCAAAATATACATCAAAATTACATCAATTTTTTCTCTGAATGACACAACAATGTTCTTCTCTGTCTCAGAAACTCAACACAAAATACAACAGTAGAAAAGGTGGAATAGAACTCCCAGAAATGGCCTCCAAAGCTCAGTTACTCTCCTGGCTTCCCTGCATAAAAAGGGCTTGCTCTCTACAAATTTGCATTATTTTTTTGTTCTGGACTTCTTGTTGCTGATACAATAGGTTGGTTTTATATAGAAATTAAGTTGGGGATCAAATCCCAACTTCCCCCAAGTTTTTGGCCTCTTTCTAGGCCAAAAATGGGCAAAATCCCATTAAAACAGGGCATAAATTAATTAAAAATCCATCTCCTAAAGTGGAAAACCCAATTTCCAGTAATTTTGAGCATGTGCCCCCTTTCTCCGAGCTCTTGGTCATATGGATGGCCATGTGGCCAAGCGCCAGAGCTAAATGGCACTCATTCCCTTGGTCCTTAGGCTCCCGGTTGTGTGGATAAGCCATGTGGCCGCATCCCTCATCGTATAAGCACCTGGTTATAGTTTACTGGTTGGAGGGATAGGCCCACCGACTGGGCACTATCCCATAGCACCCATTCAATGAACATAACAAAAGGAAAATTTTCCATGGCATATGAAAAGGCATATGGTAGTTGGATCGGTTGGTGCCCAACGGTTAGCTCGTTCCAAAGACTGGAGGTTACAAGTTCGAATCTTGCGGAGTTGCAAGAAAATTTTGAATCAACCCTTATTTTCCTAACCCAGGGTGCCACATGGCACCACTAGATTGGGCCATGTGTCACCCTAACATTGGCTCATACCAACCCAGTCAATGCATTGTTAGTCACACAGTCAGCATCCAACACATCTACATAGTCAGCCCGTACCACCACATGTCCAACCTGGAGCCTGCCATGCGTCTGACTCAGATCATGCCATGTCATTTCTATTCTACCATCCATCCTTCCATGCAAAAAGCTGTCACTAGGCCACGTCATCTTGCGAACTGCCACATTAGCGTCTGCACAGTCCACATGTAAATTTCGTACTATTCCAACTCATCCCTGAAAACACAAAATTTGCATGACACGTGTCAGCCTCTGGTGTTTCCTTGTTAGCATGATGACATCATCTGTATGGAATATTGACTTTGATCTTTGACTTTTTGCTTGTTGGAGAAAACTTCAGAATGCTATATATTTCTCATACGGAGTCCATTTTCAAAAAAGAATATACTGCCGAAATCGACACGATGAGCACTACACGGCGGCGTTGGTTTCATATGAATACAATAACTTTGAATTTTTGGCCTTTTTGGATCCATTTTGGATCATCCAACCTGAAGGAAGCTATAACTCCCTGAATTATCTTGCTGCAACCATAAGGAGGCTAGAACCCCCTGGATTCTCTGAATCCAAATGGAATGTAGCTAAAAACACCTAGTTCTCAGACTCCAACCTGAAGGAAGCTCCAACTCCCTGGTTCTTGGGCTCCAACCCCCTTTCCTTTCCCCGTCCTGCTGCCCTAAAATATAAGTGTATACCAACTCTCACTACCACAATCAATGCCATTCTCACTATCATTGTCACTTCCACTGTCATTGTAACATGTCAACCTATTGCTATATCCAACATGTCACTGCATCCAACCTATCACATCAACCCGTCGAACCTGTCACTGTCACCGATACTCAACCAGATCCTATGACATGGATCATAAACCAAGGAAACCTCTCAACTAGATTTCCACTATCACCAACACATGCCTCTACCAAGCATGTACCAAGGTCACCAACATACCATCACAATATATGTGTCTCAACCAAGTAACAACATGTACCATGCACCATGCATAAACTTGTGCCACAACCTCAACAAGTGCATCAACCATGCACCAACACCATACCATGTACTATATTATTTTCCAACCAAGCACATAAACCAAGTACATCAATCATCAACACCATACCATGTACCAATCTTGTACCATACCATGCATCAACCATGCACCATAACAAGTGTCTCAACCATATACCATATCATGTATCATACACCATATGTCAATAAACCAAGATATGAACCAACAATGTATCTCACCAAGTAGACCTCAACCAACATGTACCATGCATCCAATTATGTTCCTCAAATCATAAACCAAAGCTCACAAACACATGACTCAAGGATGCTCCTCAATATCACCATGATGAAACCTCATAACACAATATACCAAGCCTCAAGTATTCACCATAACATGTAACCAAACCATACACCAAGATAGACAATGATGCTTCTAATCAATGTACCATAACATCACCAAGATGTACCATATCACATACTATGATTACCATGCATGTACCATAACACCATAACCATAACCCTTAAGACTTACCTTTGATCCTGTAGTTGACCTATTGTACTGTAAATTGACCTGTAACTCTTCCACAGTCCTCAGCGACCTAGTACCAACATCCCTTCACAAACTTTCACAAGTCATTTTACATACACGTGACTTGATCTTCTACAGTGCATGAATATTCATGCTTTCCTCCACTGCAGCCTGCATACATCCGCACCCTTCTGACCTGCAACTCATGGATACCTCAAAAAATAAGGTTACTCAAGCTTGTTGCAAATCCAATACTTTCACCTTCAACCTTCCTTCATAACCTCAGAAAAATATCGTCACAAACTTGCTAAAATATCACTATACTAGACCATAACATTCACAATATAGATATTCAATTGTAAGTGTATGAGTGTACTTATGGAGACTCCATGAGGTGTTTATATACTTTTTCATAGTAACTTCTCTCCTTACTTTAGGGATTTCTTGTTGCAACCATTATACCCTTTAACCAAGACTTGTAACCAATTAGGGGCTTCTTGATCACTCTTCGGGGCTTCCAACTTCACAAGGCCATATCTCCCTAACAATGAGGAACCACGTGGCATTCCACATATCACCAAAAATTGCACAACAAGTACTATCCATATATGAGTGTCTAACTTGCAATTTCACTATCTTTCATGTCCATATTCCTCAACCAACTTTGGGTCCCATAACCACACCTCTTTGGCTACATGTAGACTAAATCAAATGTACCCAAATAAATCATCATCAGTCTCGATCATACAAATGTAAATGAACTGTCCAACATCTTTGGACATCTCCAAGGGTTGACATCAATCTCCAAGATTACTCTCCAAGGGTTGACATCAATGACAACCAACTATCCAAACCAACTGTCCAACAAATGATACATAGGACTTGAAATCATTCCCTAATGGACAAAAACCCATTAGATGTAAATGGGTGTTAAAAAAAATGGTATATAAGGGAATGTTGAAAAGCACATTGCAAGGTTGGTTGTAAAATGATATTCCTAGGTTGAGGGGATAGACTTTGGCGAGATAATTTTCTCAGTTTCTAAATTAGTGTCTATGAGATTCCTATTGTCTACTGCAGCAACCTTTGATTTGAAGATAGAATAGATGGATATGAAAAAAACATCACTACATGGTGAATTGAAGGAGGAGATGTATATGACAGAGATATAGAAAAATATTATAAAGGCTAAAGAGTAATTGGTTTGCAAGTTAAAATAGTCTCTATATGGTCTCAAACAATATCCCAAAATGTGATACCAAAATTTTGAGTATTTGTGTTGGGATTCAAATTTTTGATATCCAAATTATATCACTATGTGTATTACAAACAAGAGGGTGGTCATTTCCTTATTATCACTCTATAAGTAGATGATATGATATTATTTGGTAACAATAAGGATGTAATTTGTGATTTAAAGTCTCATATTTCAACACAATTTGATATGAAGGACTTGACTACTAGAAAATATATTAGGAATGTAGATCATGAGATATAGATAAAATAAAAAAACTTTGGTTGAGATAGAGTAAGAATGTAAACTCTATGCTACAATATTTTCGCATGGAAGATTTCAAACCATTGAGTGTTCCATTTTTGTGGGATTAAGCTTTCAATTGAGCAGTATCCTACAACGCCCACAAAGATGGAGGATATGGATTATGTCCTTATTCTAGTGTAGTTGGTAGTTTGATTTATGATATAGTTTGTACTAGACCAAGCATTTCCCAAGTAGTGGGAACCATGATTTTATTCATGGTTAATCGTGGATGTGAATATTGGGCTGCAATGAAGAGGGTCTTCAAGTATTTACGAGGTACTTTTGAAAATTCCATTTTCTATCATAGTGATGTTTTATGGGACCCATACTCAATGGATATACAAGGTTATGTAAATTTTGATTGGGTTGGGGATGAAAATAGAAGGAGATCTACAATAAGATACATGTTTCAACTGCTTGGTGGAGAAGTAAGTTGGATAAGAAAGTGACACATTATGGTTTCTTTTCCCACTGCAGAGGTAGAGTATATGTCAGCTACTCATGCATGTAAGAAATCCATTTGGATTATGAAACTGTGTTCCTAAGTAGGAATAAATTAGAGGGATATTATAGTTCGATGTGATAGTAACAGTGGCATCCCCCGGCCTGTTGGTGGTCGAGGTATGTTACTCAGACACTTAACTTAGTTCTGACAACATGTTGTAATGCACCCAGTATTTAACCAAGCTATGTCACATAACTTTTTCCCTTCAATATATGTATATACACACACAGACATACATACATATTGACTGCATGCGATTATACATATACATACAATGCTCTAGCAGAACCTTCTTATATAAAGCATAAACAAACAATTGCATTCTATAAATATACTATTTCAAACTGAATTAACAATAAACACAAACATGCAGCATATACAGGGGTACACCCTTAAAAATACAAACAACTATGCTCACACAAGCCATAAAATCCATAAAATAACACATAAATGACAATGCAGCATATAAACTTGTCACATAACTGGTACTTATCTTAGTGATAATGTCACCAACTGCGTGCAAACTGTCCATGAACCTCCCAACCTTAGACTACACTGTTCATCACTCTCAACAGTGAGTCACCCCTAAGCTGGGACTAGAATCCACCCAGGAAAGGGATTTCTAACCAGGCTATAGGTTCACGGTCAACTAGAAATATTCCCTCTCAGGTGTTCACTCAACCATGACCTACAACCTCACCTTCCCCACATGCCTGTCCCACCCAAGGAAGTGTGCCCCTTCTTTGCTCAATAGTCCTTCGGTTACCCCACTTCCCTTCTAGGGCTTCAACAATAGGACAGACCAGAAGTCTCAGAGCGTTGTAGCCACTGTTTATCCACTTCAGGAAATCGATCCTCAACAATTCTCTCACTCAGAGAATTTCTCACAGGCCTGACAACCTGCCTCTTCAATCCCGCTCCCAAGATGATAGGTACACCAACAAGAATGGTTATCAATATGGTTTGGGTATGGTGGTAGGAAGATACGAGGTAGCTCAAGAACTAACAGAATGTATTACAGATACTGGTTCTTTGGTCGAAGGA
>ML780100.1:313113-342796 GCA_009831015.1 Picea engelmannii
AATAAGTATGCATGTCTCCAACTTGACACTTGTCATGTTGGAAGTTGCTCTCATACACTTGTCCCCTACTTTAGGACTTAGGATAAATTAATTATCCGTACTTTATGTTTTTAAGAAATATTAATATAATATTTATTTTCTTCTTTAAGCTTTCTAGCTTAGCCCTATTCTTAACTTTAGGCCCTCCCTTTCCCGATTTGGCTGGAATCTAGTCCCCCTTCTCTTTTATCGTGGTTGGTCTGCACCCAGCGGTGTATTTTATAATAGTCATGAAACATATAAAAAATAGGCGCACTGGCCTTTAACATCTAGGCGCTCTGGCCTAATTCCAAAACATAAGAATTATGGCTTATAATATTGGCTGACCAACCTATTATGCATATCATATACATAAAGGTTCGCTGACCTTAATATTGTGCACACTTTAGTTACTGTGCGTGGTATCTGCTGACCTCAAGGTTGTGTGCTCTTTAGTTACTGTGCATTGTATTCTCTGTCTTTAAGGTTGCACATGCTTTAGTTACTGCGCGTGGTATCCAGAATGTACACATTACATCACTTTACTGCACAGTATATGCGCGCACCATGCCATGAAAGGTGTATTACAAAAATGATGTCTAAACAATTCACTAGCTTAATATACTTGGATTATATTTACATTTGGGTTCGGTTGAGGGACATTACAATACCCTCCCCTTATTTATGCATTGTCCTCAGTGCATCTTGTACCAACATACAACAAAATTTTCAAAAATTTTCAAAACGATGTGAGTATTATGCCCGCATCTCATCCTTATGCTCCCAAGTAGTGTCTTCAGGTTCATACAAGGTCCACTTGACCTTTACAAGCCCTATGTCTTGCTTTCAAAGTTGTTTAATTTTCTGATCCAAAATGTGCACCGGGTGCACTTGGAAAGCACCTTCTTTCTCCACCTGAATAACATTCCAATCAATAACATGATTAGCATCAGGTATGTATTTCTTTAGCAATGATACATGGAATACATTATGAACAAACATATATGTAGGCAATGCAATCATATAATCAACTAGACCAATCCTCTCTAGGATTTCAAATGGTCCACAAAATCTAGATGCCAACTTGGCACAGCTTCCCAACTTTAGGGAACTCCTGTTAGCTTTCACTTTCAGGAAAACATGGTCACCCACTTTGAATTCTCTGTGGATTTTGTTTTTATCTGCATAAATTTTCTGTCTTTCTTGGGCAACTTTCAAATTCTACTTAATTTTTAACATTTGGTCCTCCATCTCCTTGAGCAACTCTGGCCCGACTACTATTCTATTAGCTGGATTATCCCAGCTTACCGGAGTATTGCACCTTCTACTGTAAATTGCTTCAAATGGGCTCATCTTCAATGATGCCTGATACCCATTGTTGTAAGCGAATTCTACTAAATGTAGGTAATCTTCCCATTTTGATGGTTTATCCATCACATACATTCTCAACATATCTTCTATCACTCTATTCGCCCTCTCTTTCTGCCCATCAATCTCAGGATGGTAAGTTGTACTAAAGTTCAGATTCGTTCTGAATCCTTTGAACAATCCTTTCCAAAAATTCGAGGTGAATTTTGGGTCTCTGTCAGACACAATCGTTTTAGGAATTTCGTGCAATCGTGCTACTTCCTTCATGAAAAAATCAGCAACATCTATTGCCTTGTGAGTAGTTTTTAGTGGAATAAAATTGGTGGATTTTGTAAGATTGTCCACCACTACCATAATTGAATCATGTAGCTTGCCTATTCTGGGCAATCCCATAATAAAATCCATGGTCACTACTTCCCACTTCCATTCAGGAATGGGAAAAGGTTGCATCAATTCGGCTGGGTGTCGATGCTCTGTTTTAACTTTTTGGCATTCCATACACTTATCAATGTATTCTGCAATTTCTCTCTTCATACCTAGCCAAAAGTATTGGCTCTTGACCGCTGCTATGGTTTTCTGATATCCAGGGTGCCTAGCATAAGGAACATTATGTATCTTAGGCAAAGTTATATGTTTCAAGTCCTAGACATTTGGTACAAAAATTTTGTTCTTGTGCAGTAGTATTCCATCTACTCCCACCTTATAACTATCCATCTTCTGTGGTGTCTTACCTTGCTATAATTTTGCTATCAATTCTTTATACTGCAGGTCTGTATTTGCAGCCTCTAGAATTTTTCTTTTAACATCAGTCTAATACATGTTGATGGTTGTAGCGTGAAGCTCTTGCACCCTCCTGCTGAGTGCATCAGCCACTTTATTTTCTTTCCCTTTGATATGCTTTATATCAAAGTCATATTCGCTTAGAAATTCTAACCATCTTCTTTGTCTAGCATTTAGATTTGGCTGATCAAATAAATATTTCAGACCATTGTGGTCTGTTCTTAGCTCAAACCTTTTTCCCATGAGGTAGTGTCTCCATTTTCTCAGGGCATGCACTATGGATGTCAACTCCAAATCATGTGTGGCATAGTTTCTTTCATGCTCCTTCAACTTCCTTGATTCATAACATATCACAAATCCATTTTGACTGAGGAATCCACCAAGTCCTTCATTACACGCATCTGTGCATACAATGAAATCTTCATTTGGGTCTACAATTCCTAGTATTGGAGCACTTGTCAACAATTGTTTCAAATGTTGGAAACTCCTTTCATAGTTCGACGTCCACTGAAACTTCATACCTTTTCTTTGCAAGGAAGCGATTAGGTGTGCTATCTTTGAGAATCCTCCAATGAATCTCCTATGGTAGCCTACAAGGCCCATGAATGATTTGATATCTATCACATTCTTTGGCACTGACCATTCCCTAATGGCTTCAATCTTCTCAGGGTCCACTGTTATCCCATCTTTTGAGATGATATGCCCCAAATAGTAAATTTGTGTCTGATAAAATGACCACTTTCTCAATTTGGCATACAACTAATGCACCCTTAATACTTGCAACACCATCCTCAAATGATGTTCATGTTCTTCCTCTATCCCAGAGTATATAAGAATGTCATCCAAAAATACAATGACGAACTTGTCTAAATATTCTCGGAAAACACCATTCATTAAGCACATGAAAACAGCTGGTGCATTTGACAACCCAAATGGCACCACTGTGAACTCATAATGACCATACCTTGTTCTGAAAGCAGTCTTGTTGATATATTATTCTTTAATTCTTACCTGATGGTATCCTGATCTGATATCTATCTTTGAAAATATCTTTTCATCCTTCAATTGATCAAAAAGGTCATCGATCCTTGGCAGAGGATACTTGTTCTTTACAGTCACTTTATTCAACTATCTGTAATTAATGCATAACCTTAACGTTCCATCTTTCTTCTTCACAAAAAACACTGGGGCACCCCAAGGTGACACACTTGGGTGTATATACCCCTTCTTCAGAAGTTCTTCAAGTTGCATTTGCAACTCTTTCAATTTTGGTGTACTCATTCTGTAAGGAGTCTTTGACACGGGAGCTGCTCCTGGTGTCAGATTTATAGAAAAATCAAGGTCTCTCTTTGGGGGTAGTCCTGGTACTTCCTTGAATACATCTTCAAAATCTTTCAGGACTGCATAATCCTCCAAATTTGGTGCCTTGTATTTAGGTGTCTCCTCCATATGAGCTGCAAATATTTGACATCCTCTTCTATAACATTTCTTCAGCTACAATGCTGAAATTTCTCTAACGGTTACTGCCCTAAAGGTAAGATATTCAAATCTGCCTTAGTGTTCAGTCTGTTCATGTCCATGAGACATGACTTAACCATATCATTAACCTTTCTTTTGGCTCCTGTAGCCAACTGTACCAACCAAGATTTTCCATGCTTGCTTCTTGGAAATTGCAAACTTTCTACCATCTTAGGGTCTATATAACTATGACTAGCTCTTGAATCAATTAAAATAGCAATGGTTTGGTTGTTAATCATACCTTCCACTTCAATCATGTGTGACTGATATTCTGCTTGCTTGTTATGCAGGGCTACATAGATCCTTGGCACATTTCTACCCATGTCCTCCACTATTTCAGCTTGATGTATATTATAAACAATCCTTCCTTTTTCCCCTCTGTGAGGACAATCTCTGAATCTATGATCTCCTTTACAACCCCAACATTGAATAGGTGGCTACCTTAGCCTTTGGCCTTATGCCTCTATCATTTTGGGCTCTTTAGGAGTTGGTGGACCCTGTGGACTATTTCTGAAGAATGATGGTTTAAATTCTTTCTTCCTCTGATTCACCTTGAACTTATTTTTATCTTCCCAAGCTTTTTGGAAAGTTGGTTTTGTTTTCTGCTGATCATATAGACATTTAGCTCACCTTATGGTCCCTTCCAATGTCTTGGGATCATCGTACTATATTTTTTCACTGATGAATGCTGGAAATCCACTCAAATACCTTTGAATTTTAACTGTCTCATCCTTGATGAAGGAGACGTACTTCAACATTTCTAGGAATCTTCTTTCATATTCATCTATGGTCATGCTTCCAAGTTTGAGTTCAAAGAACTCTTTCATTTTTTTGTCATAATACCTCTTAGTTAGGTATTTCTTCTCAAAATAATTCTTAAATTCCCTCCAAGTAATGCTCTTCTCTTTAATGTGTTTTACCTGTACAAGTTGATCCCACCACATGGATGCCTTTCCTTTGAGTTGATAGATGGAAATTCTACCCTCTGCATGAGAAGAATAATTATGTAATTGAAAGTATTTTCTCATGACCAACAACCATGTTTTTGCATCTTCATCCTTCTTGTGTTCACCATCAAATGTAGGAGGTTTGATTTTGTTCATTTCTCCTCGAGTTCATCTTCCGCATACCTCTCATGTTGTCTTCCAGGGGATGGACTTGTGCTGTTACCTGCTCTTTTATTGGAATGCTTCGGGGAGTGATGGTGGTGTCTGCTAACATTTTATGATTTCTTTTTCTCATCCAAAGGTTTGTGACCTCCAGATTTACTTGAGTCACTTTATTTTTCCAATTTATTTTCTATTATGTTCAGACTTTGCAATAACTTCATGTTGAAGTCATCCTGTTGCTCTTTGGATCTCATAAGCCTTTCATTATCAGCTTTATGGCTTTGGACATATTTTTGCAAATTCTTAATGGTCTCTACCATATTCAGGTTTTCATTCCTTTCCTCTCCATGTCCATTGGAGTTTGTTCCTTCAATGTCCAAATGGATATTCATCCCTCTGCTCTCGTCTGGTTGACTATAGATTCCCTGTGTCACTTCCATTCTTATGGATTCGGTACTTGATCTCATCTGTTCTAGTTTTTGTTAATTCTGCAAAACTTGTAGCCATTAAAATTTATTAGGTTAACTAAATCAATAATCCACGAGAAATATGAACTATTTTGGCTCAACAATTATATCATAACTATCCTTTCTAATTTCTTGGTGTTGCCACCATGACAATTCTTAGACAAGACCCAAGTTTTGAGAAATTAGCAAGAACTTCATCATCGCACAGAGATACATCGACAAAAAGTGATTTGCCGAAACCACTTTTGCATAAGCTTTGATGTCACGTGCTTCAATATGTCAAATCCACCATTCATGGGACGAGTGACAGTTAGTCAAACCACTCTGTCTCATTCACTTGTACATCACAGTTGTTTGAAGTTAGGTGAACGCCACCATGTAACGAACTCAAAAAGTTTAATCATTTGAAATGAATTAGCCGAGCATGGAAACCCATTACACTTGTACGCGAGTCTGACAGGGATTCATGATTGAGGCTCTATAATTACCAACTCTCGGGTATGGAAGCTTCATTTTATCCATACACGAGCAGTCTCCAAGCTGGTTCAAACTTATCATCTCTGCAAAATTATTTCAATGTCCAAAAAAATGAGGTATATGGACCTAGTTAAATCTAATGAGACGAGTTACTCGAGAAACATGCTGAATTTTCCTGCGAGTACGAAGGAAAGGTAGTCGCGTAGATATTGGAGACTAAATTTCACACAACACCTGTTACTGATTCGATATTGGAAATCAGGCTGAATCCAATCATGAGAGTCCTGGTTATCAACAGACCAACTGCTAAGAATAAATGAAGCAAGCAACAGAAGAAGGAACCTGTCATTGAAGTGGCTGAGAGTGTTGGAGAGAATCAACCGATCTGGTTAGATTCTTTTAAGGAGGAGCTAGCTAAGCTAAAATGAGCCCTCAATTACAATTGAGTATATTTTAGTGATTTTTGGATAGATTATAGAAGAGGTAAGGGAGCTCCCGAGATGATAGACCTGTTCTTGAACGGTCTCTTTAAATAGGACCACTACTATTTTGAATCATCCCCTTTTTGTAATTTTGGATTTTGAATGAATATATAAGCGCATAAGCGGATTTTGTACTGCTTATGACAGGATTCCACTGATGGTGATATGAATCTTGTTTCCTTAATTATTATGTGTCTTCTAGTGACTTATATTTCACCTTCAACTGTTTAAATAAAACCCAGAGTTCATTTCACTCGCTTGATTCATTTTAAATAATACTTCAATGTAGTTGTGTATTCCTCTTTCTTTGAATACTAGGTAAATTTTCTATTTAAACTCAGGCTCGTCATCTTACTTAGATTTTTAGACGATTTTGTGCACATAAAATTCAACCTGTGTACCCTTATTTATCGTGCAAGCGACTTTATAAGGTAATTCATGTTTCTGCACATCTGTATCTACTATACATTTCCTCTTCATCACGCCAATAACTTGCACGCACTACTTCTGCGTTGCACGCCAATATCCACTGTAGACAGTTTTTGTATTGCGCTCGGATATTCCACATGCATTTCACTCCATACATTGCATTGTGCTAAATTTTCAATATGCCTTACTGCGTACAATAATATGTATTCCCCCTCGAATACTCTGTCGCTACTATGCACTTCTACCTGCACACACCCTTGCCTACACTGTAGCGATACAACTCATACTCCTACCGTGTGTGCACCAACCAAACTTCATTATACCTTACAATATTGCGCACACCACGTGCACCTTTACTATGTGTATTCACTTCGCACAATGCTAAATTTAGCACGTGCATCCCTACATATTATTCTTCCATGCGGTGGCTCAATTTTCCATAAACGCAATATATTGTATACCATACAATAATCGATACCATACTATATTGCAATATCGTCTCCATTCGACTTGTTTGGCCCATTCAGGCTCAGTGTCAAAAACTGATGCTCTAATACCATACTGTAACATACCCCGACCACCAACAGGCCGGAGGATGCCACTACTCAAACACTTAACTTAGTTTTGACAACATGTTGTAATGCACCTAGTATTTAACCAAGCTATGTCACATAACTTTTTCTCTTTAATATACGTATATACACACACAGACATACATACATATTGACTGCATGCAATTATACATATACATACAATGCTCTAGCAGAACCTTCTTATTTAAAGCATAAACAAATAGTTGCATTCTGTAAATATACGATTTCAGACTGAATTAAAAATAAACACAGACATGCAGTGTATACAGGGGTATACCCTTAAACATACGGACATCTATGCTCACACAAGCCATAAAATCCATAAAATAACACATAAATGACAATGCAGCATATAAAATCGTCACATAACCAAAACTTATCTTAGTGAGAATGTCACCAACTGCGTGCAAACCGTCCATGAACCTCCCAGCCTTAGACTACACTATTCATCACTCTCAACAGTGAGTCACCCTTGAGATGGGGCTAGACTCCACCCGGGAAAGGGATTCTTAACCAGGCTATAGGTTCATGGTCAACCAGAAAGATTCCCTCTCAGGTGTTCACTCAACCATGGCCTATAGCCTTACCTTCCCCACATGCCTGTCCTACCCAAGGAAGTGTACCCCTTCTCTACTCAACAATCCTTTGGATGCCCCACTTCCCTTCCAGGGATTCAACAACAGGCCAAACCGGAAGTCTCAGAGCGTTGTAGCCGTAGTTTAGCACCTTCAAGAAATTGATCCTCAACAATTCTCTCACTCAGAGAATTGCTCATGGGCCTGACAATCCACCTCTGAAATCCTTCTCCCAAGCTGACAGGTACACCAACAAGAATGGTTATCAATCTTGTTTGGGTACGGTGGTAGGAAGATATGAGGTATCTCAATAAATGACAGAATGTATTACGGATATTGGTTCTCTGGTCGAAGGAAAAATGGTAAGGTTCCCCCCCCTACAATGGTCTATCCCCCCAAAGGAACTAAGTCTCAGTAATAAGTATGCATGTCTCCAACTTGACACTTGTCATGTTGGAAGCTGCTCTCATACACTTGTCCCCTACTTTAGGACTTAGGATAAATTAATTATCCATACTTTATGTTTTTAAGAAATATTAATATACTATTTCTTTTCGCCTTTAAGCTCTCTAGCTTAACCTTGTTCTTAACTTTAGGCCCTCCCTTTCCCAATTTGGTTGGAATCTAGTCCCCCTTCTCTTTTATCGTGGTCGATCTGTGTGCAGTGATGTATTTTATATTAGTCATGAAACATACACAAAATAGGCGCACTTGCCTTTAACATCTAGGCACTCTGGCCTAATTCCAAAACATAAGCATTCTGGCTTATAATACTAGCTCACCAGTCTATTACGCATATCATATGCATAAAGGTTCGTTGACCTTAATATTGTGCGTACTTTAGTTACTGTGCGCGGTATCTGCTGACCTCAAGGTTGTGTGCTCTTTAGTTACTATGCATTGTATTCTTTATCTTTAAGGTTGTGCATGCTTTAGTTACTGTGTGTGGTATCCAGAATGTGCACATTACATCACTTTACTGCACAGTATATGCACGCACCATGCCATGAAAGGTGTATTACAAAAATGATGTCTAAACAACTCACTAGCTTAATATACTTGGATTATATTTACATTTGGGTTCGGTCGAGGGAAATTATAGTAACAGTTCCATTTGTTCGACTAATAACCCCACCATTCATGTGAAGACAAAACATATATATATCCAGTACCATTTCATTAGGGATTGTTGGGGAATAGGGTGGAACACGACATGAAAACACAAAACACAGTATTGTGGGTATTAGAAGAGAAGAAATTTTTTTTGAAGATAAAGGGTGGTGTATCTAAACACCGTTACATCACTTAAGCAAGGGGCACTCTGATCAAAACATCACAGTGCATGTTGGATCTTGATGTCTTGATCGCCATGATGAACATGACCCAAGCGGTCTGATTCTTATAGCCTCAAGATCTAACTGACTTCCATAGAATATGGAAGATCTTGTCCACATGTAATCATTGGGTGTTGGAGTTGACTCCGTCAAATCCACATTGTCAAGTTGGCTCGACAAGGATGCTCGACCTATCCTCCTATGCGTCCAACTCATAGTCGATTGTTGGGATGGTCGGTCCACCACCTGACTATATTCAACTATTGGTTGAATTTCTGATATATAGGCATGTCCACTACTCAATCGACTAGTGTAGTGTGTTGGTCTATCACCCGACCGACTCTATCTAGATGTAGGTCAACCTCCTGACCGAATGAATCTAGAAGATGTGTGATGAACCATCAATTCTTGATGTTCCAACACCCCCCCATCAACACACATATTTAGAGATTCAGGAGGTGAAATTACACCATCTTGACACCCCCCCATAATTTCAACTTCCTAAATCCTAAGAGCATCATGCGGAGCTTGATAAATATAGTTTCAACTAAAGGTTTGGTGAAGATATCAACAACATCATCATCTATTCTACAATATTCAAGAGAGACAATGTTCTCATTAACCAACTGTCTCAAATGGTGAGCATGGAGTTCCACATGCTTCTCTTACTATGGGAAATAGGTTTGTCAGCAACCTGTATAACACTTTGGTTATCATGGTATATTGTAGTCAAGGTATGAAGAGGAAGGCCAAGTTCTCCCAAATGTTGATGGATCCGTACTGACTCATTACCTACTTGAATGACACCACGATATTTTTATTTTTTAGTCGATAAGGATACTAACTTATGTTTCTTGAAAAACCACACCAATGGTCCAGTGCTATAGCAGAACACATAGTCAGATCATCATTGTCACCAACCCAATCAAAGTTAGTGAAGCCGACCAAAAAATCTGAACTTCGACAATACTTGATACCAAAATGAGTGGTTCCCTTGAGATAATGGAAAATTCGTTGGACTAATTTCTAGTGACTTTGTTTAAGGTATTTCATGAACTAAGAAACCACACTAACAACAATGGAAATGTCACGTCCATTATGAGTGAGATAAATAAGATTTCCGACCAATTTTCGATAAAGTGTAGCATTGATAGCGGGTGTTTGACAATTTTTATTTAATCTTTACTCCAAATTAAAAAGGAGTAGCACAAGGATTGAAATTATACATATTAAAATGTGTCACAAATCCATTACATATTTAGACTGAGATGGTCTAAAAACATCTTCAAAATCCCTCAAGACCGGATGGTTTTCAATGCTTTCTACTTTACCTTTGGCTTCCTCCTCCATATGGACTGCAAACACCTGACATCCCTTCCGAAAGATCTTCTTCAATTGCATAGTTGAAATATTTCTAACATTTATGGCTCTTGGAATGCCTTGAATCTTACCTTGCTTCCCTTCCTCATCAAGAAATGTGATTGTCTTGTTGTAAAAGTCTAGGACAACATGATGTTTTTCCAACCAATCCATACCAATTAGGCAGTCATATGAACACAATGGTATGATGTTTACATCTGCCTTCATGTTGAGTCCATTCATGTCTATTTGACAATCCTTAAGCAACTAATTGATATTCCTCTTAGGCGCCATGGTTAACTGAACTAACCAATATTTCTTATGCTTACTTCTTTGCAAGTGAAATCTTTCTACAATGTTATAATTTATGTAACTATGTCTAGCTCTAGAATCAATTAAAATTGCTATGGGCTAGTTATCAATCTTACCTTTCACTTCGATCATGGGGGATTGATATTATGCATACTTGTTGTCCAAGGATGCATAAATCCTTGGCATACTTCCTCCCATGTAATCCATTGTTTTATCCTCCTAAATGTTGTGTACAATCCTCATTCTTTCTCCTTTATGAGGGAAGTCTCTATATAAGTGATTCCCTTCACATCCCCAACATTGAACAGGATACTTCCTTGGTCTTTTCCCAAATGAATCTGCATTCTTTTGATCATTTTGGGGTTCCTGGCCTTGTTGATTTGCTTGGGAATTATTTCTGAAAATGTGTGTCTTAAAACCTTTATGCCTTTGATCCTTTTTGCCTTTCATCTTGTCATTCCAAGTGTTGGTTATGGAACCTGATTATCTTCCTGACTCATAGGTCATTTTCCAGCTGTGTTTATACCCCATGAAGATTGTACACTCTTCCATGTGGGGGGTTACAGGGGGGGATTTCCCCCCTTATGGGGTCTTGGGGGGCATCCCCCTGACTGGGGAGTCTAAAGGAAAGTGGGCCCTAGGCGAGGGTTCAAGGACAAAGCACCCAAAGGAAAAATTTCCTTGTAAATGTGTATTTTAGTTTCATAGTAAATCTAGACCATTCATAATAAGGTCACAGATATGACGGTAGAAGTTATGTTAGGGTTTTGTTTTTTCCTAGAAGGAAACCCTCTTTTATGAGGGAATAGTATTGTGGTTGTGGATCATTACGAATATTCTATTCTGGGAGAGGAGACTCTAAGAGAAAGAAGAGGAAGTTACAATGGGTGTGTTGTAGGTTGTATCCCTTCATTTTGTTGGATAATAAAAAGGAAGGACCTAGCAATTTCTCTAGTGGACGTAGCCCACACTAGGTGAACCACGTATATCTATGTCTCTATTGTATTGTGTATCTTCTGTGTTTTATATCCGCATTTGTTTTATTTTATTGTTCCGCGATCCTGTTTTTCTAACAATTGGTATCAGAATGAAAGGTAACTCGCAGGAAAAGAGGGTTCCTAATTCGAGTGGGAGAAATGGCGGAAGATGGAAATTTTAGGGTCGAGAAATTTAACGGCCAAAACTACCAGTTATGGAAGATGCAGATGGAAGATTATTTATATCAGAGGGATTTTTTCCTATCATTGGGTGGAATAGAAAATAATTCAATGACCATGAAGGAAAAAGAATGGGAGGTTCTTGACAGAAAGGCACTAGGAACGATACGGTTGAGCCTGGAAGCGTTGGTGGATTTCAATATTTAGAAAGAAAACACAACGAAGGAGTTGATGGACACATTGGATAAATTGTATGAAAAACCCTCAGCATCCAATAAGTTATTTCTAACGAAGATATTATTTAATATGAAGATGTTAGAAGGTGGGTCTATTGCAGATCATTTAAATGAATTTAATATGGTTACTAATCAGATAAGTTCTGTAAAAGTGGACTTTGATGATGAGGTCAGGGATCTTCTAATATTTTGCTCATTTCCAGAAAGCTGTAATGGCTTGGTCATGGCTGTAAGTAAATTTTTCTCTGGTTCAAACACTCTAAAATTTGATGATGTTGTTGGTGTTATCCTTAGTGAGGAAACATAACAGAAAAGCATAGGTGAGACATCAGGTAATGCGTTAAACGTGGATAACGAGAGAAGATCAAAGGATAGAGGAAAGGGCTTAGTGAACCATGGGAATTCTAGGAAGGGCAGATCCAAATCCAGACTAGGAAATATAGAGTGTTATAATTGTGGGAAGAAAGGACATCTGAAGAAAGACTGTAGAGCTCCAAAGAAACAAAGAGATGGACAACAAGAGAAAAATCAAGAAGAAAATGTAATAGGTGATGTGTTACAAGATGCTTTGATTATTTTTGTAGATACTATTTTTGAGTCTTAGGTAGTGTATTCAGGGGCTTCATTTCATGCCACACCCCATAGGAAACATTTTCTATGTTATGTTCAAGGTGATTTTGGATAGGTTCCTTTGGGTGATGATGCACCCTATAAAATTGTTGGAATGGGAAAGGTAAAAATAAAGAAAAGGAATGGAAACCAATGGTTGTTGAAAGAGGTAAGACATGTTCCATATCTAAGGAAAAATATAATTTCAATAAGGAAGTTGGAAAGTGAAGGTTGTATATCTATATTTACAGATAAGGTGTGGAAGCTCACCAAAGGATCACTAGTGATAGAAAAAGGAGAGAAGGTAGGTACATTGTATTTATGTACTGGTAATATTGATTATTCTATCTCTTTAGCTTATAAAGGAGTGGATACAATACTGTGGCATCATAGGCTTGGACACATTAGTGAGAATGGGCTGCAAATACTTCACAAAAGAAATTTCTTTCCAAATCTTAAACAAATTGATTTGGATTTCAGTGAGCATTGTGTTTATGGAAAATAGAAGAGAGTCATATTTCTCAGAGTCGAAAAAGAAAAGAAGAGTGAAAGGTGAGATCTTGTGCATACATATGTATGGGGATTATATCAGGTATCATCTCTTGGTGGATCTCATTATTTTGTCACTTTTATTGATAATGCAACTAGAAAAACTTGGGTTTATTACATTCGACAAAAATCTGATGTTTTTGATACTTTTAAGAAATGCAAAGCTTTGGTTGAGAATGAGACAGGAAAAAGGTTGAAGTTTCTTAGATCAAACAATGGAGGTGAATATTGTAGCAAAGATTTTTATTATTGTTGTTCATACCATGGGATTCGTAGAGAGAAAATAGTTCCAGGAACACCATAAGAAAATGGTATGTTAGAAAGGGTGAACAAGACAATCATGGAGTGTGCATTTTGGGTTTCCCTTACAATTCTGGGAAGATGTTGTAGATATTGTTGTTTACTTAATAAATGGAGGAACTTCAATCTATTTGAATGGTGGAATTCCAAAGGAGGCATGGACAGGTAAAAAGGTAAACTATTCTTTTTTGAAAACTTTCGGTTGTGAAGCATTTGTCCATATTGATAAAGAAAATAGAACAAAGATTGAGGCAAAATCCAAGAAGTGTACCTTTATTGGATACGGTGTTAATGATTTTGGTTATCGCTTATGGGATTATGAAAATCACAAAATAATTAGGATAAAAGATGTCATATTCAATGAGAAGGTCATGTACAAAGATCAGTTGCAAGGAAAGATACAAGAAAAAGAAAAACCATAATACATAGTCCTTTATGAGATCACTGAAAAAGAAATTCCAAAGGTACCAGAAAATCAAAATGTACAACAATAGGAGCAGCAGGTACCTCAAAATCTTGCAAGTGTTGTTAGAAGATCTACCAGGTTAAGTAGACCCCCTAAACGATATTCTCCTTCATTGTATTATTTATTGTTGATTGATTGAGGTGAACCAGAATGTTATGAAGAGGCAATCCAGGTAGACACTAAAAGTAAGTGGGAGAAAGGCATGAAAGAGGAAATGGATTCCTTGGTAAATAACCAGACTTGGGACTTGGTTCAGTTTCCTAAAGGAAAAAGAGAATTGCAGAATAAATGGATTTACAAGTTGAAGGAAGCAGATGGAGGGAAAAAATGGTACAAGGCTAGACTTGTTGTAAAGGGGTTTGCACAAAAGAAAGGTATATATTTTGATGAAATATTTTATGTTGTTGTTAAAATGACTTCAATTAGGACTATTTTAAGTCTTGTGGTAGTAAAATATTTGCATCTTGAACAGTTAGATGTAAAAACATCTTTTCTCCATGGGGATTTGGAGGAAGAGATTTATATGCAGCAACCACAGGTGTATGAGGTCAAAGGGAAGGATAATTTGGTATGCAGGTTGAAGAAGAGTTTGTATGGCCTAAAGAAAGATCCAAGGAAGTGGTATTTGAATTTTGACATGTTTATGATAGAACAAGGTTATAGTAGATGTCATTTTGATCACTGTGTTTATTTTAAAAGGCTAGAAAATGGAATTTATATTATCTTTCTATTGTATGTAGATGACATGCTTGTTGCAGGGTATAATATGCAGGATATAAATGTTTTGAGGAATAAATTAGCTAATTCATTTGTGATGAAGGATTTGGGTGCTACAAAGAAAATCCTTGGTATAAGAATAAGAAGAGACAAGAAAAATCACAAATTGACATTGTCTCGGGGTTAGTACATAAAGAAGGTGTTGGAGAGGTTTAGAATGAAGAATGCAAAACCAGGTAGTACACCTTTAGCCAGCCATTTCAAATTAACTAAGGAAATTTGTCCCAAGACACAGGAGGAGATAGAACACATGTCCAGGGTCCCTTATTCATCAATAGTTGGTAGCTTGATGTATGTGATGGTTTGCACAAGACTAGATATTGCACATGCAGTGGGAGTTGTAAGTAGGTATATAAACAATCTATGTAAAGAACATTGGGAGGCATTAAAGTGGATTCTTAGGTATTTGAGACATATTGCTACTCATGCATTATGTTTTGGAGGTTCAAACACTATTATATAGAGATATTTTGATTCAGATATGGCAGGTGATAAAGAGAGAAGGAGGAGCACCATGGGGTATGTTTTTACTATAGGTGGAACAACAACAAGTTGGCTTTCGAAACTGGAAAAGGTTGTTGCACTTTCAACAACATGAGAAGAGTATGTTGTTGCTACAGAGGATAGTTAAGAAATGATTTGGTTATAGAGGTTTATGGAGGAATTGGGAAAGAAGCAGGAGAATATTAGGTTGTACATGACAGTGAGAGTGTCATTCATCTTGAAAATAACTCATCCTTTCATTCGAAGACTAAGAATATGCATGTCAAGTATCATTTCATATGATCCATCTTGGAAGATGGACATTTGAAGTTGGAAAACATACATATTAGCCAGAATCCTGTAGACGTGTTAACAAAGATAGTAACCAGGGATAAAGTGAGTTCCTGCTCAGTTTTAGTTGGTCTTCAAGCATGAAGGTGAAGATGAGAAATTCTCCAGGTCCAATAAGGATCATAGTCCAGCATATACATCAGCAGTGGAGTTGTTGAGATCAATCTCCAAGTGGGAGATTATTGGTTGTGGAGCCTGATTATCTTCCTGATTCATAGGTCTTTGTTTTCAATCGTGTTTATAGCCCATGAATATTTTCCACCCCTCCACGCGGGGGGTTGTAGGGGGGGATTTCCCCCCTTGTGGAGTCTGGGGGAAAGCAGGCCCCGGTGGGGGTTCAGGGGAGAATCCCCTGAAGGAAAAATTTATTTGTAATTGTATATTGTAATTTCATAGTAAATATGGACCATTCATTATAAGGTCGCAAATATGATGATAGAAGTTATGTTAGGGTTTTTTTTCCTAGAAGGAAACCCTCTTTTATGAGGGAATAGTATTGTGGTTGTGGATCATTGCGGATATTGTATTCTGAGATAGGAGACTGTGAGAGAAAGAAGAGGAAGTTACAATAGGTGTGTTGTAGGTTGTATCCCTTCATTTTGCTGGATAATAAAAATGAAGGACCTGGCAATTTATTTGGTGGATGTAGCGCACACTCGGTGAACCACATATATATGTGTCTCTATTGTATTATGTATCTTTTGTGTTTTATTTCTGCATTTGTTTTATTTTATTGTTCCACAATCATGTTTTTCTAACACCAAGCCTTTTGGAAAACTGGCCTTCATTTTCTTTGCTCATAAAGGTGCCTTTCTCTCCTTATGCCTTTCACTAATTTCTAAAGGACACATTGCACTAATTTAAATTTTGATTTTCTTGATGCATCCCTCCAAGAAACAACTTTCCAACGATTGAAAACTTTCCCAACATTGAGCTCTGGGTTGAAATTTATAGTTTTATAAAGTTCTCATACAGGTCTACAACATCTCTAGAGATATGAAGTCCTGAATGTTCCTGCATTGATCTATATTAATGGATTCATCGTGGATCTAAGTCATACTTCTTCTGCATACCTTCCATGAACCCACCACCAACACTTAGTTTATTTTTCCTTCGTGGACTTGCAGACTTATAAACTTGTAACCTTCTTTCATAAGTCCATCTAGAAGTCTCAACACTTAGTCATTTTTCCGCTTCTTCAGACTCACGAACTCACAACCTTGTAACTTTTCTTCCATAAGTCCATTTGAGGAGTCTCAGCACTTAGTCATTTTTCTAGTTCTTCGAACTCATGAACTCACAACCTTGTAACTTTTCTTTCACAAGTCTGTCTGAAAAGTCTCAACACTTAGTCGTTTTTCCACTTCTTCAGATTCACAGACTCACAAACTCACAATATTGTAACTTTTCTTTCATAACTCCATATGAAAAGTCTCAACACTTAGTCATTATTCCACTTCTTCATACTCATGGACTCACAGACTCACAACCCTGTAAATTTTCTTTCATAATTCCATCCAAAAAGTATCAAAACTTAGTCATTTTTTCACTTGTTCGGACTCACAGACTCACAATATTGTAACTTTTCTTTCATAAGTCTATCTAAAAAGTTTCAACACTTAAGCTTTTTTCCACTTCTTCGGACTTGCGGACTCACAGACTCACAATCTTTTAACAATATTTCAAAAGCCCATCTGAAAATTCTCAACACTTAGTCATTTTTCCACTTCTTCGGACTCGTCGACTCATGGTATCACAATCTTGTAACTTTTCTTTCATAAGTTCGTCCGAAAAGTCTCAACACTTAGTCATTTTTCCACTTCTGCATTCCACTAATTGGCTCCTCTACTTCGCACACACTTCTATATCTAGTGTGCATACTTTGGTGTCACACACCAATATCTACTAGGCACAACTTTGTGTTGAACACCAATATTCTATGTCCAATGTAAGCATAACATTGCGCGTGCACCAAGGAATTTGTACTGCACTCTTCCAACACTCCAAATGCACACCTTGTGCATCACATTATTATTTGTGTGCCACGAACTATGCATCCTGTGATGCCAAACTTTAGCGTGATTTTCCGCACACCCATCTTCTGTGCACACCACCAATTATACACAGCGCAGTGCCAAAATCTAGTGTACACACCTTGTGCACCATTATTTTCTATGCAACACCAAATATTTTTTACGCTTAACTAATTTTTCCATAATTTTGATGCATAAAATTGGGGCTTTTTCCAAATCCCACACAATTGCCTCTAATTTTCTATAATGGACACACTGTAACTTGAAATTTAGCCACTCATCAATTCAACTTTCTGCGAGAATCCGCTTCGACATTATGCTAACTCGGCTCATCCAGGATCAGTGTTGAAAATTGGGCTCTAATACCACTTTGTAACATACCCAATCACCATGGTTGGGTCATGTCACAAAAAAATTCCTATTTATCAGCTATGATACCATTTTAGTAACATACTTAGCCTCTAGTTAGAAAACAATACGTGCATAATACATATAACATGAAACTTCTGCTAATTAAAGCAATTCTTTTACTATTAGCCGATTTCCTGTAGCTTATAGCTACGAATTAAAACAGATTTAGCAACTATATTTAACCACAAAATAAATCATCTACAACATGCTAATAACCAACATGAATTGTAGCTAAACAACTCATTACAACAACATAAAATCACTTCCAAATACACAGAGTTCATGCACAACAATTAAATACATAATTTAACATAACAGTAAGATAAAAACACTCATATTTTCATAACAATTGTGCAACCAGATGATTGGGATGGACGTTCCACCCAACCATAGATTGATTGTTCCAAATATCAACAACCAGTCACCCCCGAGCTGAAGCTAGAAATCCACAAAAGATGGTGGTCTCTCACAATCCACTCATAGCTCATAAAACTCTCAACCCAACTGATATTTTCCTACAACTATATCGATTTTTTGATCAACTCTCTTCCTCTTGACTTGTCCAACCCAAGGAATGAACCATTATTTTATTAAGGTTAACCTAATGGATATACCACCCATTTATCAAGGCTAACTCAAGGAATGAGCCATTCTTTTATAAAGGTCTCTCTGGCATAAGTAGCTAGGAATCTCTCACTTGGGAAATCAAGGGAAACCGCTTCTAGGAAAACTATCAGCAAACCCAAAACAAACACTTGTTGTTACAGTGAAACTCATGTAGGATCTCACTCTTTCATCTAGACAACCGGGATTCATTTCTCCAGCTCAAATTCTCTCTAGTTACGCTCCAGTTACGCTCCAAAATTCACCCTTCTTCCCATTCGACTTGTTGCACTCTCAATGCCTCTTCTTTCCTTTATCTTTCCTTTATTGACTCACACTCTTCCCCAAGATGATTTTACTTAACCCCCATGTACCCAATAAATTCAGGATGTGACCACTCACACCCACCCTCTTACATGTATTCAATGATTGGCTTTGGGAACACTCAATCAGAAATTGGAAGGTTCATATACAATAGAAGATTTAGGAAAACGAGTTAAATCCATACACATGGGTAATTCCCCCCTTATACCCCCTCTTGGACATTATCCTAGAAAATACACTCTCTTGTGGATTAATTCATCCCCCATATCTATTTTATGTCCCCTTAGCAGCTGGCATCACATTTTATTATTAAAATATTGAAATACAATTCGCACATTACATCGCTTCGCCATTGATCCAGATTATTTTCGGCATGAAATGAGAGCGGAGATATAATAAATAAATGTACAAATATATATCAGATATTCAATAATATAACATATATTTATTAGAGATATAACCATAAACATAGAGATATATTAATACACAATTTCTATTAATGAGCGAAATGTACAAAACTGTAGAAATACATAGTGAAAGACTCACTAGAATGGTGGTAGCTTATCGTTGAGAAGAGATGTGATGGCTACTCACATTCGAAAGAAGAAAATTATTACAATGAGGCTCCAAAGGAATTTTTAACATAAATAAAATCCAAAACCCTAACCCCGAAAGATGAAAAGCTAATAGTTTTCTAGACCCCGTTTTTGGTAGTTTGGTGTATCAACTTCCTGAGGGCGTAACTTTGGCATACAATCTTCGTTTGGGGCACACGATAGCTCGTTGGAAAGGTATAGATGAGGATATTCATTTTGGGGGATCAATCAAAGCCTCTAGATATAATTAAGGTTCTTGATTGTGAAAAAACTTCATTTAGTCCCTCAAAATGGCCCTAGAAGTTTAGGAACCGAAAAAACTGCTAAAAATAGTAAATTTCCATAAGACTGTTTTGAGCCAGTTGGAATTGCTTGGTGGCCACTGATATCCACCTGGATCAATACACCCTCCTTAGGAATCAATGGTCTCCATTGTATTGATTTCTCAGGGGAGGGGGGAAAGCATTTGTTGAATCTGAATCTTTATAAGTTGCTTGCCTTGTTGGATAAGTTGTGTTGCTTCTCTTGTTGAAGGTTGTCATGAACCTGTTGTTGGCAAGGTTGAATCAATTCAAACAACTTGTTTTATCTTGGCTTGACTGGGCAGTGTGTAGGCACCCGTGTAGGTGAAGAAACAATATCTTCTTTCTCTTCTGCAATCTACTTCTTTTGGATTGAAAGGTCTTGGGCCAAGGATGCAGTGGTTGCAGTGTCCTTTTGTTCACCTTTTGAAAAGATTATGAAGAGGCTGAATTTTGTAGTATGAGATATTTCCTCGCGACACTATTTTGGTGGGATAGTAGTTGGAACTACCTCTGGTATCCTATAGAGATGACGGCCCAGAGTAACAATGACACTACGGGGTCTAGACTCATAAATAGCATGGTGCTTCCACATATCTGGCTGGACCAAAATAACATCACATACATCTAGCAGGGAAACATCACATAATACCTCATCCTTGAAGGGTTGAATTTTGTATGACAATCAACATTGTTGGCTGACACGAAGATCTCGTCCTTGGTGAAGCCACCCGATGTTGTATGGTTGTGGGTGTGGTGTTGTCAAAAATCCCAATTGTTTGACGACCTCTATTGAGATGAGTTTTTTTTGGCTTCCGCTATCAACAATGAAATGCAACAGGGTCCCCTTCACCCAAATGTGTGAATGGAAGAGGCGCTCCCCTTCTTCAGGATCTACTGGTTCTTCTGGTTGAATTGTTTTGATTGCGACAGTAGCAGTGGGGTATGCGTCGATGATTTTTCTTCTCCCATTACTTTTTGAATCGTATTCTGAATCTGGGTTCAGATCTTTTTCTTTGATCTCGACCACCAATGACTATTTTGAGTGACATTCATAGATGTTGTGCCAGGGAATTTTGTGAAAATTGTACCACTTTTGAGTGTCCTTCTTCGTCTTTCTGTGACCCTTCTTTTCATGTGGCTTAGACTGGTTTTCATGAGGTTGTTTTTTAGGGTTATCTTTATCATATTTTGGTTTTTGTGGATTTGAAGACCTGAACTCCTATTTGTTCTGGTGCCTAAATTTCTTCTCTATTTTGATATCATATCGATAGGCAGCTCCCAACGATGAGTTGTCTAGAAACTCCATTTCAATTTGGATGTACCTGTGTAGAGCCTCACGGTATTTCAAAACCAAATGTTGCTCAGAATATTTGATACCCAAATTGGTGCACAAGGTATGGAAGGTATTGGTGGACTCTAACACTGCTTTCCCCCTCTCTTGACACAACATGGTCCATCTCATGTATTGGTCGTCATAGTTACCAATAGGGTAATATTTTTCCTTGACCACATCCATAAAAAAAACCCTAAGTGGGATCGACCCCATATATTCCAGATTCCTCTATGTAAATTTTCTCCCAGTAACCTTCCCACCAATGTTTAACATGGGGGGGAGCCTTGAGGAGTGTGAAGGTGATCTTTTCCCTGTTGGAAAAATTGTGAATAGAGAATTAACCTTCTAGCATATTTAACCACTTTTTTAGGGCCTCTACCTCTATTTGACCTTCAAATATGGGAATATCAAAATTAAATTGTACCTTGAAAGGAGAGGTTCCTCCAAAATGGCCGCTTGATGAAGATGTTCCTGTTGTTATTGGCAGGCATTGAAGGATGTGGGAAAAATTCTACATCATTTCGTCCCTCTGTCGCGTGAGATCTTGCGCGAGCAACAGATTAATAGAATCTTCTTCTTCATAATTTTTATTTTCTTCCTCCATGGAGGGTTTCTTGGGCATGAGAGAGTGATTTTCCTCAAGAGAGACAAGCTCGAGACCCAACTTGCTATACTCGGACCTTGTCGGGGACATGCACTGAAAAACGATCAAGAGCAGCCTGCTCTAACACAATTGATCTCGATTATTTTCCACATGAAATAAGAGTGGAGATATAATAAATAAATGTACAAAGATATATCAGATATTTGATAATATAACATATATTTATCAGAGATATAACCATAAACACATAGATACATTAATACACAATTTATATTAACAAGCGAAATGTACAAAACTGTAGAAATACAAAGTGAAAGACTCACTAGAATGGTGGCATCTTATCTCTGAGAAGAGATGTGATGGCTACTCACATTCACAAGAAGATGATTATTACAATGAGGCTCCAAAGACATTTTTAATATAAAGAAAATCCAAAACCCTAACCCTAGAATATGAAAAGCCAACAGTTTTGTGGACCTTGTTTTGGGTAGTTCGGTGTATCAACTTCTCGAGGGTGTAACTTTGGCATATGATCTTCGTTTGGGGCACATGATAGCTCATTGGAAATATATCAATGAGGAGATTCATTTTGGGGGCTCAATCAGAACCTTTGGCTATCATTTAGGTTACTTATCACGAAAAAACTTCATTTAGGCCCTCAAAATGGCCCTGAAATTTTAGGAACTGAAAAACTGCTAAAAATAGTAAATTGACAGAAGATTGTTTTGTGACAATTGGAATAGGTGGGTGGCCACTGATATCAACCTAGATCAGCCATAGCCACATATTATATATACATAATAATTAATTAACCTAGGGATTATTATGGGAATGTTACAGATATAGGTGAATCTAAGCTTGTTTCAAATCCTTTTAGTGATTCGAAACAAGGTTCGATGGAATGAGTAATGAACACGAGAATTGGTCGTCCAAAACAATGATCGTGAATAAGGGGTGGTGATCGTGGCTAATTATGGCAGAGCATGGTCAATGGGATTATACCAATCAAATAAGGTAATGGATACAAATGCAAATATTACGGGGCTATTAGGTGGAGTATGAAGATTAGTGGTATGGAAAGAAACAGGATAGATATATGATTTAATTGGTGGAGATAACTCATAGGTTATTTTCAATGCGATTTTTCCATATCTTTAATCATTCAAAAGAATTAAGAATCAAATGATTACCTCAAGTTTACCTTGATTTTACTTTAAGATGCATGCTTGGACATGAGTTGAATTTGTTGTAGTTTATATTGAACCTGTAGGATCATTAGATGCTTTGTTGTTGAACTATTTGAAATGTTGATGTACAAATGGAAGTGTTGTTGGTGTTTTGTCATTCTTGGATACAAAGAAGTGAATTTTTGTTGTTATAGGCCTATGGACTTGGTGTAGACCTGCTGATAGGAAGAATTTAGAGTTTCTTGGGAAGCTCCAAACTCTCACTATGGAGTTGTTTAACTATAGATGATGATCAATATTATTTTCAACAAGTCACAGGTCATCCTGTAACTAATACAATGATCTTCTAACTACATAATGTAATGGTTACAAGACTACTCAATGGGTATCAAACTGCCTGTAACTATTGAAGCCATTAAATTTTTTACTATTTCTGATTTGATCGCTGAAATGAGTTATATCAAGTCCAAAAGTTGTTGATAATATAGAAACTGAAAACATAGAAGCTATTGAAATACAAATTGGACCTGAATATGTCGAACTGAAACCAAGGAAAAAGGAATGTTGCAATTTTTTGTTGATATCACATAGTCTTCAACCTCTACCCATAGCTATGGTACAATTCTCATCATGTGAATAAAGGTGTTGATGTCGAACATGAAGAGAAATCGTTGGATTATCAACCATTAAGTTATGTCGTTAACCAACTTGAAGAAACTCACCTTTGATGATAATTAGTGCTTAAAGTACCTTAGTGCATATTTATGGGTACGAATAAATGTGTTTATGCTGAGTCACCTACAATATTTTTCAACCAAGAGGCATTGATGTATCCCCATGATTAAAAACAAGGAAATATTCCATTAAGGTACGCAAATTCCAGGGCACTAAAAAGTCTCTAACCTCATCCCTAGATAATGCGTTTGTGTCGATGGGGTAAGGTTTGTTAGAGGGAATGAATTAGGGAATCCTCCATCAATTGACATGAGCACGAAACAAAATGATTTTGAAGGACAAGATTACAAAAATATAGATATAGGAATTTATTACAAACTTGTGATGAATCATTGAAACACTGGAATTAAATTGCAGCAGGGGTGGTTTCCAACTCTGATGTTAAGATGACAAGGATGGTTATCCAAATCTTTGTAACAATAAATATTTTCACATACCAACTTTGTTTCCTGACACTGTCAAAATTAGTCATAGAAAAACATCCTTTTTTGGGGACAAAACCAACTTATACATCTTATAGTCAACAATGTCCTTCTTATTTAAAATAAATGGGGAATGTCTACCCACCAATTTCCTGATTTTCAAGCAGACTCCTTGTCCAAATGTGCCATAAAACCAATTTTCACAAAAGGACATTATTATTTTTCTTTTATTTTTGTTTTCTCTTTTTTTTTCTTTTTGTTATATAATTGTTTATTTGAGGAAGAAAGAAAGAAAGGAATCAAAGTGAGGTAGAGGAAGGTGGAGAATCCTCCCTACTTAACACCTCAATCTTGTATTGTTGTTGAACATACTGCACAAAGTCCTCTCAGCTGATAGGTTGTTTGTATAATCTCAATCAATTGCCATTGACTAAGAAGGAGATTCCTCCCCCATCGATGGTCTTGATCTTCATGGATCCATTGTCAAAGACATGTACAATATCATATGGTCCCAACCAACATGTGGTGAACTTTCCCTTAAATTGTTTAAACTTGGAATAAAAAAGGAGAGCCCAATCACTTGGGGGAAACTGCTTCTTTCAGATGAACTTGTCATGCCATTTACTTCTTTGTTGTTGGATGAGGGTGGTTTGTTGTATGTAATATTGACATATCTTATTCAGTTCATTTAGCTAAATCAATATCTGTTGTTTTTCCTCTGTAAGATCCATCCCTAATTGAGTTTCTACTCTGTAAGTATTCACTTGAAATTATATTGGAATTAGAACTTGTTTTCCATACACCAACTCATATGGTGTGTGCCCGGTGGTATTCCTCCATGTAGTCATGTAAGCCCATAGTGCCTTCGGGAGATGATATACCCATTCCTCATGACGCCTCTGTGTTTTCTTGGTTAGAATTTTTTCAAGTACTTTATTTGTTGACTCCACTTTTATGTTGGCATGTGGGTGATAAGGAGAGAATTTTTGGTGTTTGATCTGTTATTGCTTAGTGATGGTATATACCAACTTCAATGTGAATTGCACTCCCTGCTCTATTACAATTTCTCTTGGCACACCAAAATGGTTAAAAAAATATTCAAATAGAAAATCAACAACACTTCTTTCATTAGCACAGAAAAGAGATTTGGATTCTACCCACTTGGTAACATAATCAATACAAACTAAGATATACCTTTTTCTTTTTTGATGTAGGAACAATCGGCCCAACAAAATCTAAAGCTTGTTTTTCAAAAGGCCCAATTATTACCTGGGGTTGTAAGTGCATCTTGTCTGATCGCAGTGGATGACCCATCCTTTGACAACTATCATATCTTTGAACATACTATTTGGCATCCTTAAAGAGGGTTGGCTAATAGTATCTTGAACGAAAAACTTTATATGTTGCTCTTTTGTCTGCAAATGTCCCTCTGCATGGCTCATCATGACAATCTTTCAATATGTCAAACACCTTGTATTATCAGACACATATTTTGATAATCAAGTCAGCTCTTGTCTAGAAGAGATCCCCTCCTATCCAAGAGTAGGAAGAACTTTGTTGGATGATCTTCCTCTTTTCACTCGAGGAAAGGTGTTGTGGAAATTTCCCTATAACCAAGTAATTAGCCAGATATGAAAACCATGGGGAGTTAGTAGATACAGAAAAAAAAAATGTTTGTTAGGGAAATCATCATTTACAAGAGTTGCTTGTTCTTCATTATGAATCCTGGAGAAGAAATCTGCTACCAAAGTTTCCCTCTCAGATCTATCTAGGATAGTAATGTTAAACTTTTGTAATAATAACAACCATCTTGTTACCCTACCATTTGTTATTTGTTTTTTCATTAGGTATCTAATGTTAGAGTGATTTGTGTGAATAAATAATTCATACCCATTGATGTAGTGTCTAAAATTATTAATTGCATGTACGACTGCTAGAAATTCATTTTTCGTGACTGTATAGTTTAACTCAGTTGGGGTTAAGTTATTACTAATGAAATATATGGCATAGGATGAATGATTTTCCTGTTTCCCTAACATATCTCCAAGAGTTGTATCAGATACATCAATTGAAATATGGATTGGGAGAGACCAATTCGGTCCCCTCAAGACTAGTGCTTGTGTAATTTTTTCTTTTAGTAGTTCAAAAGCATGTTGGCAATGATCGTGTCAAAAGAAATCAGTATCTTTGATAAGTAATTTGAACAAAGGGGTGGTTATTTTTGTAAAATTTTCTATAAATCTCCTGCAGTAACTAGCACGTACTAAAAATCTTTTTAATCCTTTTAAATATTTCATAATTGGAAGGTTTGATATGACTGCTATTTTTGTTGGGTCGACCTGAATTTCGCCACTGGATATAAAATGGCCAAAAACAATACCTGATTTCTGCAACATTCGAAATTTAGCATCACTTAAAGAAAGGTTAGTCTCCTGGCATTGTGTCAAAACCTTTTCTAGGTTCTCTAATGCTTTGAGAAAAGTATGACCATATGGTATTTACAGAGAAATCATCCATGTAGACTTCGACACACTCATGGATTAGGTCAGAAAATATAGATAAGACTACGCTCTGAAAAGTAGTGGGGGCATTACATATTCCAAAGGGAAACACTTTATAAGTTTAGTAGGGGCATGTGAAAGTTGTCTTATCCTGGTCCTCAGGTGCAATACTTATCTAGTTATACCCATTAAATCCATCGAGAAAAGAGAAATATTGTTTGTTGGCTAGTGTGTCTAACACCCGGTCGATGAACAAAAGGGGGAAGTATTCTTTTGAAGTGGATTTTTTAAGTTCACGATAATCAACGCAAATATGCCACTTCCATTCTTTTTGGGTACAATAACAAGGGGAGAGACCCACTGGCTATCCGAAATCGGGTAAATAAATTGGGAATCTAGTAGTTTTTGTAATTCTTCCTTGACAATTTCCTTAAGACCATAGTTCATTAACCTATGTAGTTGTCTAATGGGTCGGGCATTCTCTTGAATATAGATATGGTGGGTGCAAGTATCATGGTGAATTCCCTTCATGTATTGATAGCTCCAAGAAAGGGCATCAGTGTTTTTTTTCATCATTTGGATTAATTGTTCTAGTTGAGAATTGTCTAGTTGAGAGTTTATATGCAAAACTTTGCCTGGACTAATATCAATAGGAATTGTGCTTGATTCTATCATATTGGTGGCTAGTGCAAAAATTTGTAATGATGATGAAGTACTCATGTCATAATCTTCTTGGAAGTTTGGAATAAAAATATGATCAAAAGGTAAATCAAGATCTTACAATGGATCTAAATTAACCAAGAAGCTTTGAAGTTGATTTTCTTCATTATGTTCTTTAAATTGTATAATTTGATCTATTGCAGAAATGGATTGAATACTTTTCTCATCACTATTGGTAACATCTATCCATGGGGTGTTTTGAGACTCATAAGAGGATTTTGCTGGAGGGTATAGAGTTACATTCTTTACTGAATCTCCATGGTAAATGAGTGTGCTTCTAGACCTACAACCAATAAACGTGTGTGTGGTGGCCAACCATGGCCTTGCCAAAATCAGGGGATGACTTCCTGAATAGATTTTGGGCTGCAATACTGGTAAGAACCAAATATCAATATAGCATAGAAAAACCTTATAAAAAGTACTCAACGCCTTGAAAAAGAGATAATTTCAGATAATAATCCTCTTCTAGGGGGAAACCTTCTTTTACCCTACTTAAATGTTCAAGTACAAGATGATTCAAAATGAAAATGTCTCTTTGGTATATATAGGAGACTAGGTGGTATAATTACAACTAATGGCCTAAAGCCGACATAAACAAAATAACATTACTAATATAATATGCCCCAATTAAGTGGAAATGAGCCAATATTAGGGCTTAGCATGCCCCTCCCCTTGAGACAAGTGTTGTCTACAATGCTTGAGTAACTCTGGATGCTTCTGCATAAAAGACTCATCTTCCCATGTGGAATCTTCAGCCGGTAGTTTCCCCCATTTAATGAGATACTCTGAAATGGATCTATTCCTTAGCTGGTGAATTCTTGTGTCATTGATGGCTTTAGGCTCCAATATGATTTTTCCTTCCTCATCAAGTTCTGGCAATATAGTTTGAATTTGGATCTTGTCGCCTATAACTTTCTTTAAGCATGAAACATGGAAAAATGGGTGTACTCATGAAGATGCAGGCAACTCCAATTTCTATGCCATAGTACCAACCTTTTGCAACATGTTATAAGGGCCATAGTAATTTGGTGATAATTTATTATCCTTCTTGGCTTTCTTGAGGGACATCTATTTGTATGGTTGTAGTCTTAAAAATACCCAATTTCCTACTTCAAAACTTCTTTCACTACGATGTTGATCTGCTTGTTGTTTCATGTGATTCTGTGCCATGGTCAGGTTGTCCTTTAGGATTTGGAGAATTTGTTATTTATTCTCGATGTGATCTTCCACAGCTTGAACCTTAGATTTTTATTTTAGAGAAGAAGTGATGGAAGGAGGGTGGTATCCATAAAGTGCCATAAATGGTGTCATTTTTGTTGCAGTATGAAAAGAAGTGTTATACCACCATTCTGCCAAGGGTAACCATTTGAACCATTGTGTTTGTTTATCATAGACAAAGCAACGAAAGGTAGCCTTCCAGATATTTGTTCACTATCTCGTTTTGTCCATCAGATTGAAGATGATAGGATGAGCTATGAGCCAATTGAGTACCCAAACAAAAAAATAATTATGTCCAAAAATGTCCAGTGAATATGGGATCTCTGTCACTTACAATAATCTTTGCGTTGCCATGTAGCTTTTGAACCATCTCCATGAATGCAGTGGCAATTGTACTAGCTTTGAAGGGATGAGAGAGTGCACAAAAGTGTGCGTACTTGGTCAGTCTATCAACAATCACCATGAAGACACTCTTTCCTTCTTAAGGCCACAAACCTTTGAACATCAATTTTAAGGCCATCCCAAAAAAAATCCTTCTTGACTCTATGGTAGGTTTTCAAAAATCCTAAGTGCCCTCCTACTGGAGAGGTGTGCAATTCCAATAGTACCTTTTGTTTAAGTTGGGAGTTCTTACATAAATATATGCGATCTTTGTACCATAGTGAATTATTTTTCCATGTAAATATATCCGATGCACTGGAATCCTGTTGCAACCTTTGAATGAGAGTCCACACTTTTTCAACATTCTTCCACTCATCCCTTGCTTCTATTATCCAATCGGGTTCGATGATTGAGATATCATAGAGAAAGGCCTCAACATCTTCATCCTTTCTTGAGAGTGCATCTGCCACAACATTTTGCTTCCCCTTTTTATAGATGATTTCAAAATCATAACCCAATATCTTGGTTACCCATTTTTGTTGTTCTTCTAAAGATAGTCTT